>NW_021011481.1:3456914-3556319 GCF_003987935.1 Bombyx mandarina
AATCGCACAAAACGAATCCGCAGTCACTGGTGAATAGCAAAGAGAAATAATTAAAAAACACAATGGAAACACCAATGAAAAACCCTCACGAGCAGTTTTTCTTGTTGTTTGTCATTGTGTTTTTTAATTAGTTCTCTGGCATCACCCAGTGACGCGGATCGTTGGCGATTAAAAAGACCCGGGTGAAATAACTGTTGGGTCAAAGTTTTTGTTGGTTTTTCCACAGACAGCACTACTTTGCCCCCCCCAGAATACGCGGGGCAGCCTGAGCTAAGCTCAGGGACGGATTCTCCGGCATCGCCGGTACCCTCCTGGGGTAATTTCTCTTTAAGTCTTGCTTCCATGTAGTTTAGTTTTTTTTTTTTAAGGGTTAACTCCCCGAGCCAGCTTATTCGGTTATAGCGCCGAAGCCTCGCTTTCGGACTTCATATTTAGCTACTATGTTCCCGAGGTAAATGAAATGTGCGGAACTCGTACTGGAACATAGCATTTCCGGAGGGGACGACCCACAAAGATGTAGATATGTGGGCCCATCACCAATGAAATGTGATGGCGAGGACGTATATGAAGCACTTGTCGGTGCGCGCCTAATAGCCTGGTTCCACACACCCAGGCGTACGCAAGCAGATTAGCATTTTTTAGGTGTGGGTTCACTGGCAGAACCCATCCCACTAATACTTATCACCGACTCCCCCCCTTTTATTCGGTTTAAAAGAATTTTAGCAGTTCTAATGTATCGCACGGTCCTTTTGGCTTTGGAGGTTTAAGGACCAGTGATCGCTTTCTTAAAATGTTACGTACTTAAGCTTACGTATTACTTAGCGCGGTAGAGATAATTAAAGAGGGTGTTTGCCCGTAAGAGATGTAAGAGATGTAATTGTAAGAGATGAGATATAATAAAAGTATTTCAGTATATAAGTATCTTTTACTGGTGGTAGGACCTCTTGTGAGTCCGCGCGGGTGGGTACCACCGCCCTGCCTATTTCTGCCGTGAAGCAGTAATGCGTTTCGGTTTGAAGGGTTGGGTAGCCGTTGTAACTAAAACATGAGACCTTAGAACTTATATCTTAAGGTGGGTGGCGCATTTACGTTGTAGATGTCTATGGGCTCCAGTAACCGCTTAACACCAGGTGGGCTGTGAGCTCGTCCACTTATCTAAGCAATAAAAAATAAAAAAATCTGGTAGCGTTTTTACATATAATGTAAATAATTTTGATATAGGTGTATCTTAAAATAGATTGTAAGACCGTAAGATTTGGAGATAGCAAGCGGGTTTGATTCCTTCGAAATATGTTTGAGCTAACGTTTTTATTTTCATATTTTTTTATCATGATTTTTTCGGGTATTTCGTATACTTCACAGTTGTCGTGGTAGCGGACGTCCGTCCTCATGAAATAAATGTCAATCATGTCTACAACTCCTTAATGCGAACGAAGAAAATGGTACAGTTGTATCTATATATTAATACGTGAAGGAAAAACTGTGTATACCTTTTTACGAAAATTGTGCGGACGGAGGAGTATGAATATTCCCACACTTATAGAGAATATAGAGAAGAAGTGCAACATGCTAATTTTTTTTTTAAATAATGCATAAAAGATATCTTAAATCAATAAAGAAAACATTACACACACTTCCATGTATTTGACGCATACACGCATGCATACTATTTATTTATTGTCAAACTTTGTTCTTGACGTTTGTGGTCAAATTGAGAATAGATTAAATATTGTTTGTCTTTATTAATATTTTTCTATAGTGTAGTCTTGGCGAATTTTGTGATTAATATACATAATAGTGTACAAACTTACAATTTCAAATAATTATAGTCGAATTTCGACTACTGCGGGACCACTAGTACTAATTAATATTATCAACAGAACAATATTTCTTATGTTCAGATGTAATATAGGGCATTGCAAGTTTCACGATGCTAAAACTGTTTCTTAGAGCAGTTTCATTTAGATTGTAAACCTGTCGTTGGCAGTATGAAGCACTTAAACCATGAACTATGTAATGGGATTCGCAGTTTTATTAGTTTTACAGGTCTACATTGTTGGTTTTGTTATATAAATTGCCCGTATATTGTTTAATGTTTATTTTACGTTGATTCATTTTAAAATAATCCTTAATAATAATATAATAATAAATATTAAATAATACTTACGAATTTCATAAATAATTTTCAACAGAAAATAGGTTTTACATTTCATAGTATTGAATTATTTAGCAACAAATCTCATCATTAATGAATTTGTTTACTTGATGGAACAAAAATGTAATTATTCAGTTCGGTTGATAATTCTTTCTGATTAATAATATTGTGAATTTTGGAAAGTCGGTAAAACATCTTTGTTTTGCTTTATTGTTTGCTTGCTTCAAGGCTGTTTGTTTCAAAGCTGGTGCGGAAGTTTTGGCTAATTAATTTGTCGTATTTTCGAATTTGTTGTATTATAATAATATATTATATCGGCGCAAAACGTTAAAGTTAACTATTTCCTTAACGGTAATGTTGGTTAACTGTTAAAGTCTAGCGCATGTAAGCAATGACATATACAACAATGACGTATGACAATAATAAAGAGAATGATGTTGACAACGCTGACGTCAACATTTTAAAAAACACGTCGTCAATCTCTCCGTTGTATACTTAAAGCTTGCGCACGGATTTTTAGTATTATAAAATTTTATGTGGATATTCCAGTGAAGGGATAGTAAATGTAAAAAAACTCTCCTAAACAACAGGGTTAGTAAGTTTTTTTCCCCTCCAATTCAGCTAGTCTTCATATAAGGTCGTGCATTTCTTAATAAAGTCCGATAAATATTTTGTGGCTATATATAGTGTTCTTATAAAATTCATAGTGCGCACTGAAATACTATATTATGTATATACAATAGACAATCTTTTGTTTTAGTGAAAAACGAATGTTGTCCAACATTTAGTAACAATTGAGATTTTATCTTTCTCTTAGAGAGAAAATGTATAGCAAAGTGTATTAGACAAAGTTTGGAGAGCACGAGGAGGTCGATAGGTGTCGAGACGAAGATATAAATTTAATAGAAATGACAAAACTTAAATAAACCAATGAGCTGTATTGTTTCTAGACGATTATCATTGACTTATTTAAATAAGCTTAAAATAAAATAAAATAAAATACAAGTTTTATTTTTAAGAACAAAAATTTCATTTCAACTAGTTCTACATAATTCGTGCGCTTTATACCCATAGTGTTTTAGAGTATGTATGACTTTAGAGTCTGTATTAAATAGAACAAAACTATTTAATAGAACAGATTTCCAAATTCAGTGTTTGTATCTACCACTTTCTACTTTTCGCCAAATCGATCCAGCCGTTCTCGAGTTTAAGCGAGACTAACGAACAGTAATTCATTTTTATATATATTATTGATTAATTTGTTTTGGAATATCTTTTTTTTTCTATTTTAAGTCGGTTTTTGTTAAAGCATGTCTATTTACAGTTATAAATAATCATCTTCAAACGGTAAGAATGTTAAAATTTATCGGAACTACCGATATATGTTATACCGATATTGAATATAGAATTTCAAATTTTCAAGGAAGTACGTCTTCTCTTGCTTAACTACAGCGTTAATTTTAAATAATCATCTTCAAACGGTAAGAATTTTAAAATTTCTCGGAACTACCGATCAATTATATTATACCGATATTGAATATAGGATTTGAATTTTTCAAGGAAGTGCGTCTTCTGTTGCTTAACTACAGCGTTCATTTTAAATAATCATCTTCAAACGGTAAGAATGTTAAAATTTATCGGAACTACCGATATATTATTATGTTACACCGATATTGAATATAGAATTTGAAATTTTCAAGGAAGTGCGTCTTCTGTTAATAGGTGTATCTTTGTAAAGGTGCAGCCCGAGAGTTAAACGATCTAAGCAGCGTTCTCTAGTCACGTTCTTTACGTTTATCGCGTACACGTTTGGCTGCTGTAATAAAAACTTGTCTAAAATGAAATATTTAATGCCACCCACCCACTCGAGCTCTAGCTTCGGATGCCTCAATGAACATCGATGTTTAGTTTTTAAATAAGTTCGACAGTTTATGGTACCAGGTGCGGGGACAATGTACAGCTACGTCTAGCCGTCTGTATATTTAATTCAATGTAATTTAGATATCCACGATAAGCACGTCTGGAATGTACTTGTGAAAGAAACGTGATTACATTTGTATTTTTATTTATTTATTTGTTTTCAAATTTGTGTAGTTGACTGTCTTTATGCATATTGAGTTTAGTAAGAGTTCGTTGTTTTCGTATTTGTTGAAAAAAATACAAAATGTGTGCAATTCACACGTGATAGAAGTGAAACCTTCCAAAATTAAAATACAATTATCCTAAACGTCTTAAGTATATGTAAAATTTTGTCATTAGTAAATAATTGTAAGGTAGCGCCCTCTGTGAATTGATATTTTAATTTCACGTATAATCCTAAATTAAAATTCACTACAAGAGCTTTCATACACACGTTAGTATTAAAAAANATAATCCTAAATTAAAATTCACTACAAGAGCTTTCATACACACGTTAGTATTAAAAAATCTCACAGATGGCGCTGTATTAAATAGTATGTATATTTCTGTCTCATTCTTTGCTGGCTTCATCCTACACATTTTTGTATTTGTGTCTCTTACCTGTCGTTTTTTCCGTTGCATCCGGTTTGAAATCATAACGATTCTAAATAAGTTTTCACTTCAATAATAACTCAATATGTCGAATTATAGTGTATTGAATTTAAATATATACATAATCGAAACGAAGGGACAACTTGTAGAGGCAAACACGCTGGTCAAATATTAATTCAGGTCACATTTGCCGCTCCGAATGTCCATGTTTGCCGAGATACAACTTTTGGACCATCGAATTTAGTATGGTTTACTTTGGGCCTTGTGTGTTTGACTATTTATGTAAATTTAATCTGACTTGGTGCGTACATACAATGGCCGGTAGACGGTATGTTCCGTAATCTGATATTTTGTGTCCGAAGTAGATTTTAACGATTTCTTTTTTTTTTTTAAGGGATTTTATGACTTGGTCACTAAGACCTTTAAGTCATGTCTTATTTTAATTAATATTCTTATTTTTATGAAAAATGATAATATGGAGTGAAATGAAATGAAGATGATTAATTTGAGACATTAATCAACTGGGATGAAATGAAATGAAATAAGATGATATGGGATGAAAAAATAAATAATATTAGTAAAATTGTGGTCATTTACTTAGATTTTTTCAGTGGACTTTTTGGAGGATCCCGAGAAGTTACGTCCAGCGGCTTTGTTTTATTTTCCCACATTTGTGCACTTTCACAGATATTAAACAGATAATAAAGCAACGTTATTACACATTTAAACCTAAAGAAACACTAAATAGACGAAATAAAAACAAAAATCACACAACTTCACTCCTCGCGTTCCCGCCAAAAAGTCTTTAACGATTTCTATATCTAAGTTTCATACAGGTTAAGTGATTGTTTTAAACTATAGAGTTGTTTTAAACACAAGAGTAGTACTGATGCTAGGGCGTCTTCTGAGCTCGCACAACTAGTTACCACTACCATGTCTGTTTTTGCTGTGACGCAGTTATGCGTTTCGGTTTGAAGGTTGGGGCAGTCAATGTACTATATTGTTGTTGATGTCGATGGACTACGGTAACTATTTCACACCAGGTGGGCCGTCAGCTCGTCCAATAATATAGTTATTATAAGCAATTAAAAGTATCTTTTTAAGTCTGAGATGGTTAGTACCTATTACACATAGGCTTATTGGCAATATCAATTTCTTATAATACATTTTTTAAATATGAAAATGAAATTTACCCTTTATTATAGTATAGGGTATAGAAGTTTCGTCAATAAACATACTATGTAAAGCAGAAATAATTCTATAAAGCAAACTGTTAGTGGCTGAGACTCATTCATACATGCCAACACTTTGTCTTAAAATTTACAAAATTATGAAATACTTTACAAGCTATATTCAAGAATACATTTATGAAACATGCCCTTGCTCACTCCTTCAAGAATAATCTATATATATAAAAATGAATTGCTGTTCGTTAGTCTCGCTAAAACTCGAGAACGGCTGGACCGATTTGGCTAATTTTGGTCTTGAATTATTTGTGGAAGTCCAGTGAAGGTTTAAAAGGTAGATAAGAAATAGATATGAAAATGCTCGGAATTAAATAAAAATAACAATTTTGTTTTAGCTTTGATGTGTTTATTTTATACAAAAGTTTAGGTCTTTTATTTATCGGTTGAGGTACTACGAAGTCTGCCGGGTCAGCTAGTCTATATATATAAAAATGAGTTGCTGTTCGTTAGTCTCGCTAAAACTCGAGAGCGGCTGGATCGATTTGGCTAATTTTGGCCTTGAATTAGCTGTGGAAGTCCAGATAAGGTTTAAAAGGTAGATAAAATGAAAATGCTCGGAATTAAATAAAGATAACAATTTTGTTTTTCCTTTGATGTGTCCCGCGTCGGACGGATTCCTTTTGTTTGTTTTAAATTTTGTTTTATACAAAAGCTTAGGTCATTTATTTACCGATTGAGGCACTAAGAAGTCTGCCGTGTCAGCTAGTTATTTATATCAATATAAACATAAAAGGTGGGCTGAAAAGTTCGTGCGCTAATAGTAAGTATAAAACCCATATAATTTTAAGTTAGCCCTAACCATCAAAAGACACGTGTATAAATTTGAAATTTGTCGTACTATTAGTTTGTGAGTTATAGCATTTTGACGGAAGCAACATTTTTAGTTTAAATAATGGATAAAAAATAAATTTCGTCAAAATGCATTAAATTTTCTCTGAAAAAAAAAAGCTATTGAAGCTAGGCTTGGCTTGATAAACATCAGCCGTAGTGGTTATGCTAAATTTAAACAAGGTGAAATGAGAACTGAGGACGATGCACACTGTGGACGCCCCAAAGACGCTGTTATAGAAGAAAACATCAAAAAAGTCCACAAAAAATAAATATTTTTTGTGGACTTTTTTGATGTGTTTGTGTGTTCACCGTGTGGATAACGTTATGTGGATAACCGTAAAGTGAAGTTAATTGAGATAGCTGTGACTCTAAATATATCAAAGGAACGAGTTAGACATATCCTGAATGAATATTTGGGTATGCGAAAGCTCTGTTCAAAGTGGGTGCCGCGCGAGCTCACAATCGCCCAAAAACAATAACGAATTGATGATTCTGAGCAGTGTTAGGAGCTGTTCAATCGTAATAAGCCGATTTTTTTGCGTTGATATGTGACAATGGATGAAATGTGTCTCCATTATTTCACACCGGAGTCCAACCGACAGTCAGTCGAGTGGACTGCGCGTGATGAACCGATTCTAAAGCCTGAAAAGACGCAAATTGGGCTGGCAAGGTTATGGGATCAGTATTTCGCACCGTGTCACAAATCAATGAAAACGATGGCAAAATTGCATTAATTGCGATTGGAATTGCTTCTGCATCCACCGTATTCTCAGATCTGGCCCCCGGCGACTTTTCCTGTTCTCAGACCTCAAGAGGATACTGGCTGGACAGAAATTTTGTGACGATGAAGAGGTAATCGCCGAAACTGAAGCCTATTTTGAGGTCAGAGTCAAATGGTACTATAAAAATGGTATTGAAAAATTGTATGACCGCTATAATCGTTGTATCGCCCTCGAAGGCTATATTGAATAATAAAATGAAATTCTAAAAAAA
This sequence comes from Bombyx mandarina, assembly GCF_003987935.1. Next base: position 3,464,652 of record NW_021011481.1, read on the forward strand.
AAGATTTTTTCTATGCTAACCTAGGAGCTTTTCCAACAGTTAAATTTTACTTTCTGGTTATCTGTATTATTATAGGGATTGCAGTGCTCGAAACTGCAGCTTAGTCTAGGCTTCGTGGATCAATAATCTAGACAAGATTTGTGTTTTTATAAATAAAGATTAAATAAAAATATATATAGCCCATATGCCGTGTGTATAGTCCATATCAAAGTTAATTTAGAACGAGGAGACTTCACTGACTTCAGAGACTGTTTCAACATTTGATAATAACACCATTACATATTTATTATCTGATGTGCTTTTTTGCGTTAAAATACGCAATTTTTTTAGAATAAGAGCAAAAACAAAAATCGTTTCGATTGAATAAAGCGTAGGTACTTGCTTTGTAGTTATCGGTGTCAGGAACTGAAAGGAGAAAGCCCTGAACAGAGCAGTCTGGAGAGACATACTGAACCAGGCTAAGGCCCACACTGGGATGTAAGGCCTAAGATGATGATGACTTGCTTTGTAGGATATGTATCTTTTGTTCTAACATAAGTCGATTTACTTAAAATTCCTTGGCATTAAAATTGAAATGATGCTGATTCCGTATTCGTTGAAGCCGCAGATCAAATGGAAAACCAAATTATATTTTTATGAAACATACGACGTAAGGTAAGGAAGGGTCTTCTCAAGTATCTCAAGAATACCTAGGCTTTACGTATGATGTGTAAGTTGAGTGACGTATTATCAAAGAGCAATAAGCCGAGAATCCAAAATTTGATCGGTGTCTGCGTGAGCTTGACAGATGACGGCTTTCCCGTACCCGATCGGGTACTCTAAATCGACTGGTTTAAATTTTCATTTTGATTGTATATATAACTAGCGGACCCGGCGAACTTTGTTCCGTCACACGGTTTGTTTCAAACACATCAACCAGTCAACTTCAAAATTCTACTATAATTAACACAATTAATTAGAATATATTACGTTTAGCTGTCAGTTGCGTTTTTTTATAGTTACCACGTTTTATGTCAAGTCCCACGGGAATGTGATAAAATCCTATGTCCTTCTCCTGGTTCTAAGCTACTTCCTCACCAATTTTCAGCCAAATCAGTTCAGTCGTACTTGAGTTATAAATAGTGTAACTAACACGACTTTCTTTTATATATATAGATTATAATTTTTTGAGTTGTTTGCGTATGGTAGATATGTATTAAAATAATTCTGCAACTTAATTTTGCTATAACTCTATTCATATTACAGTTTCCAATTTTTTTTAACCAATTTCAAGTTTATTAGTTATTGATCATGATTAAATCGTTACTTTTTATTAAATATGCTGGGAGACTTTTTAATATGCATTATTAATAAAAAATATAAAATATGAAATAGGGTCATTATTATTTTACATTTAGGGCTAATGAAAAATTATAGCTTTTTGTTTACATTTTTTTTTATTGCTTAGATTGGTGGACGAGCTCACAGCCGGTTAGTGTTAGTGGTATTAAGTGGTTACTGGTGCCCATAGACATCTACAACGTAAATGCGCCACCCACCGTGAGATATAAGTTCTAAGGTCTCAGTATAATTACAACGGCTGCCCCACCCTTCAAACCGAAACGCATTACTGCTTTACAGCTTACTGCAGAAATAGGCAGTGTGGTGGTACCTACCCGTGCGGACTCAGTAGATATTACTCGTGTATACAGTAGATACTCTCGTGTAATATCTCAGTAGATATTACTGAGATAATATCTAGTAGAATAATTCAACTTTATTACTACTAACATTATTATTAGTTTTATAAATATGCTTTAAAGTGAATAATTTAAAGTCAAACATAATCTTTAATTGTTTACTTAGAAAAATATCAATATACTAATTTGGAGCAGACGCGTTATATTCAACTGCCGTCTTGCACTCAGTTCACTGAGATACATGAACAATATGATCCAGACAGACACAGACGGCCGATCAACACGCAACCACTGACGTACAATGGATGTCAAAATATCTGAGCATTGCAATTTAACAAACGAATATAGGTTGTTTTGAATTTTTATTGATTTTTAGCTATTCTTGAAGCGCATTCATAATTAGCAGTTATAATTTTTATTTTATTTGCTTATTTGAAATTGTTTCCATAGTTGAAAATAGACGATGATGGTTTTTTTTTTATAAATTGTGTTATTTAGAAATTATATTTAAATACGAATTACATATTGATACAATCATGAAAGACAAAAATACACAAATAATATAAATAAACAATTCATTTTCTTTGTCTAACCTTAAACTAAATACTCATTGGCTTTGGGTGGCTTAACAACGCCATCTGCTGAAATAGCTTAAGTGTTATTGTGTCTTTAAAAATAGTATTATTATTCGCTAATAGATGTCGGGAAGAGTCATAAAGTTGATTATCGATAAAGTTGATTATTGAAAACACGAATAAAACAACATTTTCTGAAAATAAATCGTAGCTAGATCGATTTATCGCCCCCGAAATCCCTTTTTTACTAAATTTTATGAAAATCGTTGGAGCCTTTTCCGAGATTCAGATTATATATATATATATATATATATATACAAGAATTGCTCGTTTAAAGGTATAAGATAAGATATCGTTGTCGCTAAATAATAGCGAATAAATCGAAGAGTCGGTAAACATTACTACCTGTAATCTTTTTTCTTTAAAGTTAAAATCGATTAAAATTTTAGAGCTAATATAATAATACTTGATTTTTAGTCAAAAAAAATCATCAAATAATACAACGTTCACTACGCCTTAACGTATACAGGGGATTAATTTTCTATCCGAGTCCATTATTTGGCGATTACATGGGTGGATCCAGATATTTGGGATATTTTGCCAGAGCTATTGGTAAGGTGTGAGGGGGAGCGAGATTGTAACGATCGTCGAAATGATTTATTGGCGTCACCAAAGCCGTTGGTTGAAAGCTGTTATTTTTTAATTCTCATTTTATCTTCACCTTTTTTCTGTTCGACGAGATCGTCAATTACTCGAAGTATTCGTAAAAAATGTTTGATCTAAAAATTGTAAGACAAACAAAATAAGTTCTGAAATGATTTACAAATTAGTTTGCGTGACTTTTACATTAGTAGGCATTCCATTTTTCGTTGCTGGTAGCTGTATTTGTCATTTGTAATTTTTATTGCGAACGATTACTCATTAGTTAGCGGCTTAATTCATGGTATGTGGTGACCGTTGCTCGGGAACGTTGTACAGAAAAAAAAAGATGTTTGTCGGATAGGAACGAAGTTCCTTATTATAAAAATATTAATTTTAAGTTCTATTCGAGGTATAAAGAAAATAAAACTGGAGGTTGGCAACAACCCACGGTCATTCGGTAACGGGCGAACTTATTGTGGTACACTTCATTCACGGTTGTTTGCATAAGAGTTGGTGTATTGCGCAAACGAACGCTCTGAGATCGTGGTGGTAATTTGTACGTTATTACAAAGTTAAGTCGTACACTGTGTGCATTACTCATAAAAATCTTACGTTACGGACGTTTTTTCCCGTTTAGGATACCCCTCCGCATCGTCCCATAAGGAACTTCGTTCCAAGAACAGTGCTTACTTGCTATAAGGTACTAGATTGTTATTCTTTCAAATCATCTAGTGACGTACGTAAAAACTGAAATTGTAAAATCAAAATTCCCTTTAATAAAGTCGACTTTTCTTCTTAATTTGAGAGCCGCATCAAAAACCTTATTCGGCTTAAATTAAATTGGCTCAATAATCCGGGCTCTGGAATAGTTGCTTTGTCCAATGAAGCCAGTTTCCCGACGCGTTTAAAAAACGAGAACACGTTGCATGCAATCAACTGTTCCCTGTGCGATTAGCTTGCAAAAGCTGATGACACGTAGCTTGCTTTATTATGCCTGTATGCGCTTTGTATACTCTATATACAGCTTGTTATTTTAAATTGGGCGCGTCGCTCTGTTCGAATCTCATTATGTTTTATTGATTTTGTACTGAGCACTGTAATATCATGTAGAATTGGATAGGGTTGAAGTTTATTTGTTGTCCTTTAAAAAAATACTCGTTATAATGGTGCTACTTAATAATAGGGTGGCCGAAAATAGTAATATTGAAAGTAAATGAAATTTCCACACACTTAATTAATTAACTACGCGAAAACGAATGGAAGCCTAAAGAAATTAAAAAAATAAGAACAGTTTTTAAATATTATTAGATTTTAATGATTTAATATTTTTTTCCTAAATTTCCTAAGGATATAAACATACCGAAAAGTTGGCAACATCCCGCTTTCGTTCACTTCTTTCGTAATACTTCAAGCAAACTTGTGAACCGAAGTTAGTTGAACAGGTGCTGCATCGGAAATGTTCTAATATTCACGTCCGGACCGTACATATAGAAATTCATACGTGCCTTTGATACATGAACTGTCAAAGGAAATTCAGACGGTGGCTATTGCAAGAACCATAATGCCCAGATGGTTCTGTATGTTAAATACAAAATATGAACACGTATAGTTATATGGGTTTCCGTTATCTACACGTTCTGCTTAAGAATTATATATTCAGTAGTCTGGATCAACTACATATTTCAAATTATTATCAGTATTCCACTTTTGAGCTGTTGTGGAAGACAAAATATATTGTCAAGTCAAAATACTGTTATAAGCAATACATTGATCACAGATTCTTTTACATAATAAAAAGGGACACTCAAAAATGAGTGTTCATTGCTTTTGATGATTTTGGTGGAAAACATTGATCTTGATATTCCATAAAAATTTATAATAGCTCCGTACTTATACTTTTTGTCTGTATTGAACGTCTCATCACCAGAAGAATGTTAGTTCTGACTTAATTTATTAACAGCTGCTAAGAACAGATTTGATCAATTCAACTATTCATTAACGTTTCTTAGTAAGCTGTGAATTTTCATTTTTCATTATTATTATTATTTATTTGAATTGTATTTTTTTGACTTGTTTTTTCGTATACTGTAAATATGTTTTCTTGTTTAAAAAAAAAGAAAATAGTTGAGAAAATACAAAAAAAAAAAGCCCGCTGAGTTTGTTTCGCCGGTTCTTCTCAGGACTGTGGCTTTTTTTGGAACCGGTGGTAGAGTTAACATTTTCTATTACATTTTGACATTCAACAAGTGTGTTTTTGATGACATCCAAGTTGAAATAAATAATTTTGAATTTGAATTTGAATTAAGGCCTGCTCTGCATATAATTGTGTTTTTGCAACACATTATTATATGTTACTCTTGGCTTAAGAGATAAAGGAGAAGGTATAAAAAAACCATGACATACATTGCCATAATATAGATTAAATGTTAGTACGTATTGGCTAACGTATTATTTGCGTATTTCATTTTCAAGAACAATAGGATCCAATTGGATTTAGTTTGAATACGATTATTTTTTATGAAGTTTTAATTTGAAAATTATAATTTGCGTAATTACTGGTATGACCACCCTGCGTTTCGGTTTGAAGGGTGGAGCAACCGTTGTAACTTACTTGAGACCTTAGAACTTATATCTCAAGGTGGGTGGCGCATTTACGTTGTGGATGTCTATGGGCTCCAGTAACCATTTAACACCAGGTGGGCTGTGAGCTCCTCCACCCATCTAAGCAATAAAAAATAAATAAAAAAGGTATGAAAAAACCATGACATACATTGCCGTAATATAGTTTAACTAATGTATTATTTGCATATTTCATTTTCAAGAACAAATGGATCCAATTGGATTTAGTTTGAATACGATTATTTTTTATTTCATTTCGTTCAAAGGACGCTCGCTGGGAGGTTATGATTTCAAAAGACAAAAATATAATTTTGTTCGATCGTGTCCTGCTCGTGGAGGCTAGGGCTGTTTAAATTGCTCTTGAGATCGCTATAATCTTCATTGAGACGCTTGTGCCTCGAGGCGATTGGGACCCGACATCCTGAATTTCCCCGGTGCAAGGTGCTCCGAACAATTCGCTTCCACCGAAAAATATAAATTTTTAAGAAGCCCGTGATGGGAATTTTTCGAAAGGAAAATAATAGTTTGGAACTTTGAAGCCACGTCCTGTTTCCGAGAGTAACGAGAAGGGGTCCGTGTTTTTTTTTTTTACATTTTGTTAGATAATAAGAATTTCTATCTTGTTGAGAACATCTGGCGGGTTTCGAACAAAGGAATAGGTAATTTTATTTAATACGTAGGTAAAATAGACGGCATATTATTAAAAAGAAAATATTGAAAATTTAGGATGTTTACTTTAAAAGTAAGGTCTAATCTGGAGTTGTCTTTAAACAGCTATTATGTTTTTTTTATAGTATCTCCGTAGAACAGAATTTAGGTTCTCGAAATCTCTAGGTTAATTGAAATTTTATTATTTTATTCTCCAAAATGATCGAGTTGGTCACGCGATTCATCTACGATTGGAACAGATTAACATGACGTCATAAGCCAGTGAAGATTGTAACTGAATTGATTTTCATAACCTAAGGATTAATCATATTAAAATACTGTGTGGTTAAGTTTTTACCGCTGTGAATGGGCAGATGAGCTTGTTGCTCACTTAGTCATTATCAGTGCCTATATATGTAATTTATCATCGTGAATAATCCTGATTACCGCCACTCACCGTGAGACATGAATGATGATGAGAGTTATGAGAATAGGCGTCCCTATGCGTAGTTATACCTATAGTAAAAAAAACAATATCTACTGATTTCTTGTTAATGCATATGAAATCAGACGCATTGATGATCAGATGCATGATTTGTCACACAAAAAAAATACAAATACAACACAAAAACAAAATATGTACAGTTTCACACGTGGCAGAATTAAAACCTTCAGAACGACTATATCCCATTCACTCTAAAGCTAAATCTTGTAGCTATTTATATTTGTCTCTTTTTAACGTAGATTCTCGCGTCTCTTTTCCGTTTATTTGAGTTTAAAATGAAAGCTGCTCTAAAAAAAAAGTTACATGTCTAAAAAGTGTAAAACATTCGAATTGAAGTCGTCGTGGCCTAAAGGATAAGACTTCCGGTGCATTCGTATGTAGCGATGCACCGGTGTTCGAATCCCGCAGGCGGGTACCAATTTTTCTAATGAAATACGTATTTAACAAATGTTCATGATTGACTTCCACGGTGAAGGAATAACATCGTGTAATAAAAATCAAACCCGCAAAATTAAAATTTGCGTAATCACTAGTGGTAGGACCTCTTGTGAGTCCGCACGGGTAGATACCACCATCCCGCCTATTTCTGCCGTGAAGCAGTAATGCGTTTCAGTTTGAAGGGTGGGGTAGCCGTTGTAACTATACTGAGACCTTAGAACTTATATCTCAAGGTGGGTGGCGCATTTACATTGTAGATGTCTATGGGCTCCAGTAACCACTTAACACCAGGTGGGCTGTGAGCTCGTCCACCCGTTTAAGCAATAAATAAAAAAAAACGTCCAATGAATGTAGACCCAGTGCCCACGAGATGCTCGCACCAATACTGACGGGTGCCGGGTGATAGATATTAAGTTTGTGTAACATTTTTTAAATCACGTGATAAATCTTCATGAAATATAACATGTCACGTTGCTGGTCCGCGGTGGTCATTAATCATTGTTATTGTTAAAGTTTGTTGGAAACAAAAATATGACAGGACACAAGGTTAACGCTTTCATCGCTCTCTCTCTGTATTTAAATTTATAGAAAAACAAAAAAATTATAAATCGACTTTCTTGTTGTGTGTGTCTGTTTTTTTATCACTAAAAAAAAAGGGTGCGTGTACTTATGTATGCGCGTAAGAAGTTATACTTTTTTTTTTTTTTTTTTTAATATTTTATAATTAATAATAAATATTTAACGTTAATAATTTAATAATATTTCGTATGAATTATATTAAATCACAATTTTGTCATTTATATTACTAAAAAATGAATGCTAATAACACTTTTTTTTACGATTGTACATGCGCGAAAGTTCACCTGCGGCTATATTCAGACTCGCCAAGTCACGTCGATCGTATTGTAATGAGCGATTTAGTGGGCAACTTCATTTCTGTTAATTTTGTGTCACGGTGCGCGCGCATCGTAAAATTTCACTCTCATCAATTTTTCATAACGCCCCTAAAGATCAAAATGTTACATGTACGTATGCATGTAATATAAAACTTGAAACATACTACGGTTTTTTTACTGCTTTTCCTACTACTTTATGGACTCTGTTATGTGAAAATCCTGAAAAATATACTGCCATTTAGTAACGTATTTAAAGAAAAAAAAATATGTTGCCTAATGGCAGTATATATTTCAGGATTTTAGGAGAAACGTGAAAAATTGATTCGCAACTACCTTGATTCCAAGAAATCATGAATCTAAAGTAAAGAAATCGTTCCCGAAACCAAAAATGTATTATATAATTTACTAAGCGTTCACACAAGCAAGAAATATAATTCATTTGTGGAGCTAAGAAAAAATTCAACCTTCAATGCTCTGTGAACGCGTATACAAGTTTCTTCTTCTGCTGTAACCTTACATGAAAGCTCATAATAAAATTAAAGCATTAATATTTTTAGATTGGAAAATATTTCATTAACGTATTCATTAAAATTAAGCAATGTAAAATAACTTCAATTAATCATTAATAGGCACATTATAACCGCTCATTGGGACCGCTCACAGAGATATGTACAAGGATCATTTTAATTGTTCGGCCGTATTTTGTAAGTTTGATGGATGAGCTAAGTTCTACAAGTCTGGCAAGTAAGACTTATCTAGGCTTAAGGTGGTCATAACAATGAGTAATTCATTAAAATTGGATATTTTGGAATATAAATGTGTTTGTGTAACATACGAAATTGTGTATTACTAATTGGTCGTGCGCGTTTTGTTTGAATCTTTATGTGTCAAAGATTCCCTAAGCTATGGAACTATTAGGAATCGGAAATAGACATATTTACTGTTTCTGTGGCCTCATTTAAGGCGAAGATCAATCAATAGTCACCTATACGATTTATCGAAGCCCTAGTGTGAATAAAAAACATTTTTTTTACTTTAGGTGGAGGTTGACTTTTGGAGTCCCATCATCAAAGGTGTCATTAGTACAATCGTCTGTCTTCGTTTTCAGAAGCGCTCTCCTAACAGCGGTATTAATTTAAAAAGAGATTAAGGGCTTTAAATGTTGTTTTCTTATTTACAGAAAACGCAATTAAATATTTTATTCTGAAGGACTCTATATCATTGTATATTTGAACAGACTGATTGCTTGTTAACGTGAGTGCTTGTTACCACATATCTCAAATGAAATGAGTTGACGAGTATTCTTTGATATATACTTGATTGGGTGGCGTGGTGGCAGAGAAAAACTTATCGACTAATAGTAGATACTAACCTATATACAGGATGTGTTGTAGATTATCCCAAATACAGGGTGTTTCCATTTTTTATTTTCTTCTCTTCTCGTTCAACCCGTGTCAACCCAATGCTGAGTGCAGGTCTCTTCGAAAGCACCCCATTCTTTTCGGTCTCTTGCTTTTCGCATCCAGTCCCTACCAGCCACTTCGACCAGGTCTTTTTTTGCATAAGTTCTAATCTATGACCCCAGTGTTTTGCTAAAGTTTAAAGATTATAAATTTCTGCACTGTGACACTGTTTTACTTTTTATACCTATAGAATGTATGTTCTACCTATAGAATTAAAATTTTTAAAATATTTTTCCACTATTATTTGGTAAAACGTAACTGGATAACAAAAAAGGAGGGTAGTTAGATCTAGCTAACGAGATTGGTCTAACAAGTTCAGGATCCACATGGTGTTGAGTCATTGCAGGAGCTTCTGAATATCTTAGACTATCTTTAGTCATAAAGTTGAATTTGCATAGAATAATGATTTCCCATTTTGAACGCCTGATTCCTTAGCTAGAATAATAGGCGAAATGATGGTTCCAATCCACGCTGGGTATTAATAGTACTTAATACAAGAAAAGCTAAAGCTCATGGTCGTGTCTTCTGATTTTATCCTCACATTACATTTTTAATTCGTTTCGAAGTTACTAATAATTCATTTTCAATAGACCATGTTTGTTTGTTTGTTGGAGAAAGACTTTTCTTAAGCTGCACTGGGCATGGTAGTCGACTTCTTGTTCATCTTTCCGAAGTCTTCGCTTCAGCGTGTTTTAGGATTCGAATATTTAAGACACTAAAACTCGTTCATGTTTTATGTAACTTCTTGTTTAGAACATCGTACATTGTAAATGAGTGCTTTACTTGCCAAATGTTCGGGAGTGTATGTTTTATTACTTTGGTAACATTTCAAGTCCTTACATGAGTGTTATAAACATAAAAAACTTTTGCTGGATTAATATAGCCAGTATATTCAATCGTGGAATGTCTGTTAAAAAATGTAACATTACCATTCAAATGAAATACGTGTTTTGTAAATCCATTATTAAAATTTTGCAAGAATTAGTCAACATAATTGTAAAAGTTTATAAAAAATCCATCACGACTTATTTTATAACAATGAAAATGAATTCATTTTTTGTGTTTGTTGGTAATGAGAGCCCTTGAGATAATCCTATTTCGTATCTAACCCTATTTTCATAGTTCGTAGTCCTTGACTCGTAGCACCCTAGTTACTACCATTTTGCCTATTTGCCAGGAAATCATGAGCTTGGTGTAGGGTTTAATATTAAATCTCAAAGTGGGCAACGACATTTATATCGCGGTTTTTATGGGTTCTATAAGCCGCATAAAATCAACCACATTATCAGTTTGTCTATCACTATTATAAGTAGTGTTCGCTCAGTGGTTGAAATTCGACTATAACGACTGAAGCCTCAAGGTTTAAAGTTTTCTTAAAGCATAATAATTAATTAACTCTTTTGTTTTTTCTTCATGTTTTCTTTTAGGATGGGAAAAAAACTAAAAGTATCTAATATTATTTGTCATTTATTGACAACATTAAAGCTAGTCAATAGCTACGAAACAAAAAAAAAATCGGTTGACAAATAGATGAGAAAAACTTCTAAACTATTAATTATATCTTTGTTAATTTGTCTATTGATGGATGAAGAAAACTTTTCATTGTGTCTGTTATTCGGGAAAACCTTAGAAAATACTATAAAATATTACAGTTTGTAGATGTCACAGCATCACCTAAACGTCGAAAATCAAATAAATTTTGTTAAGAGCATCATGATTTCGAAATAGGCTTTTAAAAGTTGTAGGAAACAGATAAAAACTTTTATGTGACATCAAACAAACCGTCTCATAAAATCCCATACGTGTCGTCTTTATTTATCGCTTTTAATTCCTTTTTAATAGTCTTTCAAGTTTAATAAATCTCGAAATGCTAGGTCGTAAACGCGAAATAAACAGTGCCACACTTTTTATTAGGTCGCTGTGGTGTTGCCAAAATTCGGAAATTTGAAAAATCTTTATAGATGATTAAGAAACTTAACACCACGCGATCAGAAAACAAAGAAGAATTTATTTTCTTAATATATACATTATTAAATAGTGTAAAAATCAGCGTGTGTTAAACCTACAAAACGATGTAACTAAGAGAGTATTTTTCGTACGATGAATAAATTTAAAATATTTCATCAAACTGAAAAGGCATGGTATGTTAAAAAAGATGATATTATCTGAAAACTTGAACCTAAAAAAAAGTAAAAAAAATACCAAAATAAAATAATTAATTGTCATTTTGAAAATTCCACCATAATCCGTAAATATTTTGATTTGAGCAACACAATTCAGAAGTAGTGAAGTGTCAGCAGTGAATAATTAACGAGCTGCTATATGGTGCACGCCGGGGCGCAAGTGCGATAATTATCTACCTACGTAAGGGGATGCCTTCTAATCGTAACTATGAGTTATTTCCACTAATTGTTCATTTTCGCACATTGAACTAACGCTGCGTAAATTGCTGACGTTAATTATTTCTCGATTAAAATGTGAAATGTCACTGTATGTACATAATTGTTTCTTTTTATAGGTACTGACTTTGCAACGGAATTAGAGTAATTGTTGTTAATAATTATATGCAAATCAAGGAAAACCTAATTTATTTCGTTTATCAGGGATCAATGATAAATATTATACCTAAATAGTATATATGAGTCGACTATTATCAAAGCCGGCAATCTGACTTTTGGATAATTATTGGTAAATCAGAAAAACGAATTATTGACTTTGTATTCCATTGGCAGTCACAAAACTCTTCGGAACGACATCTTAGATAAATAACAGGTTAACTATTAACCTTTATTTAATGCAGGTTTTGAACCGTATTCTTTGAAGGAGACGATTATATTCAAATCAATCTGTATTGACATATCAATAACATTTTTTTGTCCAAATGCACAGATTGCCACCTTTAATAATAGACGACTCATATTGAAACTTATTTTTAGCAGCCGAAATGGCGTAATTTAGTTGCCACCACTAATTATGAAGATATATATATATAGCGCTATGACATGTCCTTCTTCAAATGAGGCTTGTGGAGAGTATTAAGCGGTAGGTAGCGGCTTGGCTCTGTCCCTGGCATTGCTGAAGTCCATGGGCGACGGTAACCACTCTCCATCAGGTGGGCCGTATGCCCGTCTGCCTACAAGGGCAATAAAAAAAAAAGATATTAAATTATTTTCACGTAACATTATTAATTACTTTGCAAATTATTCTATTCCATACTTTTGAACAAATTGAACAATCTTCAAATATCACTAATATGAGGAAAACAGAAATTGTGTATTTCGTCACAAAACAGTTTTATTCAAGTAAGGATTAATTTAAACGACTTTTCCGAGTGTAGCCGATCTGGAGATTAGCTGTGAAGTAACGATGCGATGTGCGGCCAAATGATGCGTTTCTTTGATGGGGCAAAAGTGGAGGAAAATCGCTGTAAGTTATGCAATTTCACTACGGGCCATTAGTTCTCGTTCTCAACGAGAAGAATTCTGAAACTTTACGTTCATAGCAACGTCTGATGTTGCTGATAATGGATTCGGGTTGCATGTGAGGTATTATCCTGAATTTTTATGCAGTTCATGTGTTTTGAAAGGCGAGGAGGGTGGGATCGCGTTCTGATTAATATTCGAGCAAACTCGTACTGTGATCATTAAGAATCTTTGCTCACCGAATGCAAAAGAAAAAAAGAAGAAAATGGACTAAATGGACTAATCTATTGGACAGTGTATAAATGTATTTTTCATCTACAAGAATTCTAGTTCGAGATCCTTTATCATTCATTAGGTAAAAGGCCGGGTATGTATTTTAATGAGCATAGGGTAGTAAAGTTAGGGAGGAGCATTACGGCCCTCGTAAAATAAAATAAGCGACAGACAAGAACTACTAAGGTGACTTTTATTCGCAGTGGTGACCTTGTCGAAGAAATGTTTCTACGAAATCTATTTAAGATGTTACTGCATGGAACGGGCTTATTTACTATGTGTTTTTTACTTACATAGAGAGACTAGATTATGACACACCTAATGTTAAACGATTACCGAATCACTTAGAAACCATAACTTTGTTTTGTAGTAGAATTAGTCAGGAATGTGGTACCAACCTGTCTGGATTTACATCGCACTGGGAACAATACGTAATTATTACTCAAGATAAGAGTTAGAGCAAGGCTACAAGGAAGTTAGGAATTTATAATTGTTGGCAGACGAGCATAAGGCCCTACTAATGGTGTAGCGACTGTAGCTCATGGATGTAAGCAATGCCAGGAGCACAGCCAAGCCGCTGCTTTAAGCCTCATAGTTTGATATAATTAAATGAAGTTGATTTTATAATAGTTGGAATAATGTCGGTAATAAGGTTAAGTCCGATGTAGCTTAGAAATTTTCGGATTAATTTCTTATTTGCATTTACAAGAAGCTGACAGTTGTATTTTACTGTTTCTGTGAAATGTACTTGCGAAATAATGGAACCAATTAGTACGGTATTTTGATTTTCTTTTGAATAGATTTTTTTGGATTTTTTTTGAAAAATGATTTGTTTTTGGTAATTATTTTGTTATTTTCTTGAGGGTACCCATGTCCATGTTAGTTAGTGATGATGAGAGATGTTAGTGGTATAATAATATATTTGGCAGTACTTACGTCTTCACAACATATTCAGCCCACTGAGTTTCTCGCCGGATCTTCTCAATGGGTCGCGTTTCCGATCCGGTGGTAGATTCTGCGAAGCACGGCTCTTGCTAGGGTTCGTGTTAGCGACGTCGTCAGGTTTGAGTCCCGCGAGCTCACCTACTAGTTAAGGTTATGCTGAAATAGCCTCTCAAGGCTATCAGCTTAGGTAGAGAAAAAAAAAACAACATATTCACACCCTGACTTTTGTTTAATCTGGTAGGAGGCGGATATAAACCGAATTTTACAAATGTAACCAAAGAAATACACAATAAAGCAGCATTTACTAGAATTTTTGTTTCTTATTTGAAATAGTTTTATTTTGGAACGAAGTTCCTTATGGGACGATGCGGAGGGGTACCCTAACCGGGAAAAAACATCCGTAACATAAGATTTTTATTAGTAATGCACACAGTGTGCGACTTAAATTTGTAATAACGTACAAATTAGTAACGCACCCAGTGTACGACTTAACTTTGTAATAACGTACAAAAAAGAACATTTTTTTTTTCATTCATTGACCACGATCTCAGAGCGTTCGTTTGCGCAATACACTAACTCTTATGCAAACAACCGTGAATGACCTTGGGTTGTTGCGAAACCTCCAGTTTTATTTTCTTTATACCTCGAATAGAACTTAAAATTAATATTTTTATAATAAGGAACTTCGTTCCTATCCGATGTCCCACGACACCACACATCTTTTTTTATTGATGTTTCAGACATATTCATAACTTAGCATTGCCGGATCTCATTAATAATATATTATCATCAAGACCTAGTGTATTTGTGGCCTAGCTACTATCTACTAAGCTTTGTTCTAAGGTATCATCATTCGCATTCCTTGTTGATCTAACTATTCAATTAAATGAAAATCGTAAAGACCTTTGTGAATTCGATAATATTGATTTCCAATTCAGAAAACCGATGCAAGGGCGACGATAAATAATTTTCATGCTATAAACTGCGCTGCCATTTTAATAACATCAGTTAACTTTTTAATCTTTTTCCATTCCATCACGCTTCCACGTCGGCGTTCCTGTCGTTAAATTAATAGTCACATCGCTCGAAGGTTATTTAAAAATCTTTTACATTTTGTCTCGATGATAGGGGAACGGTTGGCACAGACGGTAATCGTGAATTGAATTCGAATATCGTTAACAAAACCATTTAAGATGTATTGTGTGTATATGGTATATAAAGCTTTTCGTAGGTTTTTGTATTAGTCTGTCACTATAATCACTTTGTATTGTTGTATGTACTTCATATTTATACTAGCAGACCCGGCCACACGTTGCTGTGGCTAAGGTTTTTGTTTCTAAATAACACGCGGCCGGCTATGCTAATACCAAAAATTAACAGAGTAAGAACAATTGGATTTCACTGTATTATTGTGTTTACTACGAAATAAATGTCACTTATCCTTTAGCATCAGCAACACGTGGTGTTTATGTTATTAAATTGTAGCTTATGTAAAATGCTGGTATTTTTAACACAGCGCCATCTATGAAATATTAATGTCAAACAATTGTCTGTAAAAACTGATTTAAGGCGCCACCTGTTTTAGACTTATGAAAATTACAATTATTAACAATAATCAATAGAAGATCATTTTATTGTTAATTAATAAATATTGCGACCATTAATAGAAATAAAAACCATCCTATGGCCTAAGTTGGAACAAAACACATATTTAAAAAAAAAGAAGTTAATGTTTTGACTGACCACGATTAATGCAAGCAAAAATGTATCGTAGTACCGTAAAAGTGGTTTAATGATGTCGAAGACTCACGAAAAGTTTTTATTGCTCTAGATGGCTAAGAGCCTATCTAGAGTTAAAATGCTTAATAGAACCATATGAGCTCAATATCTCAGTTGTATTGGAAATGATTTCAAATCCGAACACGTGGCTGGTTAGCGGCAGAAGTAGCAAAGATGATGGTACCTACCTACCCGTGTGGACTCATAACACGACCCATCACTAGTACCTACGCAAATTTGTAATTTATTTTTTCATAGAGGAAGTTATTCAAGGCGTATTAACCAACTTACGTATGCGTTCATTTAGTATAAATAGTTAGTATGCTGTTCAATATTTGCTGGCAGGATATCAGCCTTCACTCGATACAAATACAGCTGTTTATTATATATAGGTATTATAACAGTAACTATACTCTCACTTACCTATCAGGCTTGAAGCCTAAGAATGCCATAATATTTTTCATCAGGCTTAGTCAACGTTGAACTTACACACATTAGTATCGCATTTCCGTGTCTAACTACTGTACAGTATGTTTCGGTAACTATCAACCATAGACCTTTTTTTTTTTTGGTCAGGAGGAAATCGCCGTACTTCCGCCCTCCCCTGGGGATGAAGGGCGGGGCATGTCGGAGTCGAACTGACTAAAACCTCCTGTCGCTCAACAACCCGCGTCCGAACCTCGCATGAGACAGAACCCATGAAAAGGCAAAGGGGGGAAAGTGAAGCGTTTAGTGCGGAGCACATCTCTCCCATCACCCTCCCCCTCGGGACGCCGGACTGGTGGTCATCGGCGCCACGGCCACCAGCCCTCTCGGTCGGCAGGCTATCCGGAGCCTAGATGGCGCCGGTTAGAATGGGTTATCCTACGGAATACCCCGCTGGGTCAGAACCAGCGTGGGTCGAGGATAGCCGGCCTTCCATCACCCGGATGCTCTTGCGTAAAACGCGTGCAGAGCAGCTTGCACGTCGTCTTCTTAGGCCCCCTTCGCCGATCCCCAGACCGACATGTGAAGGGGACCCGAAACCCTTAGAGGGCCAGGGCTTGGGCGAGATCCGCCTCCCTGGCCCCCGCCCGACGGCGGCGGGCTTGCGCGTCTCTCACGCGCCCCGCCGCCTCCTTCTGCGAGATAGTGCACTCGCAGAAGTCGAGCATCGCCTTCCACGACTCGTCGTCGCCGAGCATCGATGCCACAACACTCGGCAACGACAAGTCGTTTCCTATTTTTGCGACGAGGACACGGCGCCACCCCTCCCATGCGGGGCAGACGACGAGCGTATGCTCTGCCGTGTCCAAGTCGCAACCACAATGGTGGCACTCTGCCGTCGGCTCGGCTCCGATCCGGTGCAGGAACTCACCGAAACAACCATGCCCAGTGAGCACCTGCGTGAGCCGGAAAGTGAGGCGTCCTCTGTCACGATTCACCCAATCCACAAGGACCGGGCGAATCGCCTCAACGGTCCTACGACCAGCTGAAGGATCAGCCAGCCGTCTGGACCATGACTCCAGCACGGACCGCCGAGATTGGGCCCTCCGCGCCCTGACCACACTGGGGCTGGGACGCGCCACGTCCCGGGCACGAAGGTCAGCCCGCCACTGATAGTCAGCGGCGAGCGCCTCCGCTTCCAGAACCCAAGGCGGCGTCCCAGCCAGTACACACGCCGCCTCAAAGGAGATGGTGCGATAACCACGGATGACCCTGACCGCGATGGTGCGTTGCGGCCGTTGCAGCAGCTTCGCCAACCCCGCGGCCAGGGACTGGCCCCACACAGGCGCCCCGTATAGGGCCATTGATCGCACCACCCCCGTATAGAAACGGCGCGTCACCTGGTCAGGCCCCCCGACGTTGGGCAGAAGCCGGCTTAACGCGCCGGCCACCCCCAACAAACGAGGGACCAGGCTCTGAAAGTGAGAACCATAGACCTTAGGTTTCATACTTCAGTGCTATCAACACAAGGTATTTGACACATGCTTGTGTCTCGCTTACAACATTTTCAAGATAAGCTTGCACAAATACAAGTTTGGAAATATAACATTCGGACCGTTGGTCTACAGAGCATTATCACCCGCTCGGTGGAAGATCTTCCTTTCGTCATTATCTATCTCCCAAAGTATTATATGTAGGAGAAGGTCATTAGTTTGGTAACTAAACGAAATGCAGCACGATTCTCGAGAGATGGCAGCACGATTGCGGAATCGTTGGAACTCCGCTCACTTCGTGCTACGACACAGCCTAGCCGGAGGAGGATATGGAGGCGCATAGACGCCATCACACTTACCAACCAGCCTTCCTGAAGAGCGGTGCCTCCGTCCTAAGAACTGTTATTCGTTTTCGTTTACTAACGTCAAGAAAAGATTTCTAAATTGTTCTAAGACAACAATCTCTTAGCTTGATCACCCTATTCGCCCCTAAGATGTCTGACGATGGTGTTAATAACTGTGGCTTCTCCGACACATATATTTGAGGGGCTTCTCCATGTTTAGTATTCCAAAAACAAAATATCGATTGATCTGTCTACGTGTGTAAAAAAGCGTGGAAGGTACACTTCGAAATTTACTTAGAACGTGACGGTATCTCGAACGTTGCCAAATGTTGCTACAACAGATTTTTGTAACGCGCTGTATTGGTAAGCTGGGTCTGGACCTACGCCAATTCGGCCATCGATTTACAAGTTTACTTTATATACCCCTGATACTTTCCGCTATAGAAAATACGGGTAGCTTCCGTTTGTTTGTCGCGTTGTACTTAAATATTTTTTCTTACCTATGGAAATTGAATTTGAATTTGAAATGACAAGATCAATAAATACGTTTTCGGTAAAAAAAAATCTCTTAAATAGGTAGGTACAGGAACAGCTGTTAAATGTACTATAAAAAAAATAGTTTACACTTTTTGATATTAGTAGGCATAAGGTATTAACGATCATTTTTTAAATTGCCTAATTTAACATTAAATAAATACTAGTGTATTCTACATATATTACGATTTATTCAATAATTGGGTCAAAAAAATTTAGTCGTGAACCTAAGAATGACTCTTAAAAGTGTGATTATAGATGACTTTGTAAAGATATATCAGACATTTATGTCTTCTGATGCGTGAGAACTGGTAGCACTTTGTAGAAATGGTCGTTATTCCCGAAGCTGATTTTTATAAAAAAAAAGGGTGCGTGTACTTATATTACACTTATATTATGTACGTGCGTAAGAAGTTATACTTTATTTTTATTAAATTTATTTCTTTTTTTTATTTAAATTTTAATCAATTTGAAAAAAAATCGAACAACATCCTCAAACACGCATATTGGACATCCCTTTTCTTGACATCGTATAAATTCGGTAATTCTCGGTACGGTTCGGAAAGTTCACCTGCGGCTATATTCAGACTCGCCAAGCTACGTCGGTCGTATTGTAATGAGCGATTTAGTGGGCAACTTCATTCTGTTAATTTTGTGTCACGGTGCGCGCGCATCGTAAAATTTAACTTTCATCAATTTTTCATAACGCGCCTAAAGAAGTATAACTTCAAAAATTACTGAAGTCGTAGAAAATAAAAATGAGAAACAAACCTAAACTCGTTTACCGTAAAGTCTGCAAAGATAGACTTTATGAAATGAACACGTTACTCGTACCTCTCTTTATTGTCTGAGTTAAAAGTAAAATGAAGAGGGCGTGACTTTAATGCAATCATTCTTTAGAAAATATGACACTATTGTAAATAATGAGCATTGTTTTTGTTGTAATATCATGTTTATTATATTTCATAAAAAAAATATATGACCTAAAGCTGCACTGCGGGCGATTAGACCGCTTATACCATTAAACATGTCAGTAACCACCTAGTAATAGATATGGTGTAGTGTACATAGAATAGCACTAATACATTCTCTTTAATGTCGAAAAACCAAATAATTCGTTCTAATTCATACTGTGATTGTCAATACACTTTACTGTGGTGGTGGTGGTGTGTGGTGGTTACTATGGCGTTCTAAGTGCGCAGGGGCTAATGCCAGTACATATCTTGCTTATTTCTGCTGCTTTCCGCTTTGAAGGAGTACACGGCCGCAATCTTTCTCAATATCGAGAAGGCCTTCGACCGTGTCTGGCATGTGGGATTGGTATACAAGCTGTTGCAGAACACGGACCTCCAGCACGCCTACGTGCGACTGCTGGGGTCGTGCCTGGAGGGAAGATCCTTCCTTGTCGCGTTCGAAGGCGACAAGTCGTCGGTGCACCCTGTCACAACCGGGGTTTCTCAGGGAAGCGTCCTGGTACCACTCCTCTACGCTCTCTACACTAACGACACTCGGAGGTTGCCCTCGAGCGTGGGAAGCCGACGTGAAGTTGGCGCTGTTTGCCGACGACAGCGCCTACTTCGTGTCCTCAAGCTTCGCCTCTGCGGCCATTTCGAGGATGTAGAGGTTATGGGACTTACTGACCCAGTGGTTGAACCGATGGAGGGTCGCGGCCAACTTGGGGAAAACTGCGGCAATCCTCTTCGGTCCGGTCCGTACGAGAGTCGTCCCGGGACAGCTCAGTCTCCGTGGCGTCAATGTCGAGTTAAGATCCAGCGTCCGGTACCTGGGGGTTAATATTGATCGGAGTTTGAGAATGACCGCCCACGCAATGTCGGCGTTGGCGATCTCCCCCCCCCCCATCTCAGTCCTGAATCTTCTCACCCGTGCCCTGAATGGGAGGGAGTTCATTCCCGGCAGAGTGGTTAGCTCCGAGGCTCGTTCCATGCCTCCGTAAGGACGGGGCTACGACGACCCTTCTTATATTCTGAACACCACTCCAAATGATGACCACGACCATTCTGCCAAAAGTGCAAACGATTGAGAACACTAATAAAGCAACCTTAAAAAAATCTGTAATCTACAATGTAAAAATCAAAATAAATGCACCATATGAACCGCAAAGCCAAAGATTCCCTTGACACGTGTTAACCCGAAGCGTATAATTTTACAAAAAATGCCACTAGAAATTCATAGAGGCGACGGTGAGGCTGTGCCGTGTGAATTTCCCGCTGAGTTATCATGTACGTCACGACGCACAGAGGATGAAATGGGAAATTCTTCGTAAATTCCACGCGCCAGTGACAGGTGTACGCTATTAGCGTTTTGAACGGCGTGCCCCCGCCAGATTTATGCCGTGGCCGCTGCATTGCGCAATTTTACCACAAAACTAAACCAGCCAACAATTTATGTTTTAAATTATATTGTAGTTTTGCATATTATTATTTTTTGTAATTACAGACTTGTTTTTTTAGGCTTTAATATCGTACAGTAATAAAGTATCACAAAATTAATTTAAACTAGTCTTTAGTTCCAAATTTAAGTTTCTCTGTGGTTTTTCTATATATCTCTATATTTATTTGAAATTTGTCATAGAATCGCAATCATCATTATTGCTATTGTTTAAACTGAGAATCTATTCTTCTGTAAGAATGTATGAAGCTATATTTAATGTTATCTCTTTGGTTGTTGTGTAAACTTAATTTATTTTGTTCCTCGCTTCACCCTATAGTGCTTGTAAGGAAACAATGCATTCCATCAACTAAGACTGAGTAGTGAGTATACATTTGCATATATTCGCCGACGTCCTGGGATATTTACGCTGTTGTATTACGAAGAGTCTTCTCAGAATCCAGCACCATCTCATATCGTGCTTATAAAATACTTAACTTTGTTTCGAATATTGTTTTTTCTATAAACACAGTGGAATTCGGACCGCGAACTTCGGGTGAATGTATAATATACACAAATTTGTTAAAAACCATGGTACGTTCATGATAATATATAACAAAAACTCTTAGGTATTGCCAAAAAGAACTACCTACAAAATTTTGCGATTAAATCGTATCACCGAAAAACGAACAAAAAAATAACAACCTACAAAATATATTAACACTCTTTCTTGTTTGCGTGAAATTGGTCTAAACTCATATCTCGATGAGTTAAGAATTTCAAAATTGAGAACGCTAAGAATCGAATGATAGCGCAAGAAATGCAGAGGAAGAAGCCCATGAAGTTTTATGAGGTTATTTTAATTTTTTACTTCGTTTCAAACTTGGCATGTATATTTTACTTTACTTGTAGTTTGGTTTCAATCATCAAAATAACTGCAAAGACATGAGAATTGCTAATTTTTCGGTACAATAAACGACATCTAACTATTTGGGTTGCAATTATTATTATAAATCCAGCCGTAACTAACTAGTGTCAAGAATTTCTGCTCGATCTAAGGGCTTCAGGAGGCTTCTTTGTATTTCAAAGAGCTCTTTGTTTCGCCAAAACAATATTGTGATTCAATTAATAACCTCAACATTTCACTGTTCAATTCAAAGTGTAAAATGGATACAAGAAGAATCCTCTCGTTTTGGTGAAGACATAACATTATTTTTTAAATGAAGAGATACAGTAATCACGTTTATGTAATTGAGTTTGGAGTACCTAATTGAAAATAACTAAAATGACAATCAAAGAAATGATTTGAACAGATGAACAGACACATGTAAGGACAATTCCGTCATGAAGCTTGCAAATGTCCTGATTTAATAACAGATCTTCACTGAACACGTCTTTGGTCTGTTTTCTGTAATGAAAATTGATTTCTTCTAAAGATACTTACATGCTTATTGAAAACTGTAGCCCGGCAACCCAAAAAGGATCTCGATTTCCGCCATCAGAAACCTCCATTTGTTCCACCTCTCTTCTGCACTCTTGGACTACGGAGGCGATCTTCTTTATTTTCTAACTTCGTCAAATTTAGAGCATCTAGCAAGTTCGTCTGGACGTTTTTCGCTCAAATAAGAAACAAATGTGCATGTGTGGCCGAGTGAGAAAAATCTAAAAGTTAGTTATACTCCTACATCATTCGGATATGATAATAGTTCCTCAATCTTTTTGTTTTTATCTTTTATCTTTCTTTCCCATCTGTCCCCGAATTTTTCTTTGCCTTTTTAGACAAACAAGCTTACAACCTGATAGTGAGCGAATACCGTTGCCTATGGACGTCAGCAATACCAGGGGCAGAGCCAAGCCGCTGCCTGCCGCCAGATGGTCTTCGCTACTAATGGTTGAATTCCTCCTTAGTAGTATTTCTAATCATAATTATACTAATCTGTAATGTAGAATAATTATGATAAGAGAAAACCTAGAGTTTTAATGCCGTGTTTCGTCAGCAATAAAAATTGTTTTTCATATTCTAAAATACATATTTGTATTCAATTCAATAATATTGTGATATTTTACAACGTAAAATTATATTATTTAACCGAGTTTCCAGATTTTCATCAAATTTCGTAAACAATTAATGACTTCAGAGCGATACTTTGTCACCCGTAGCGCGCTTTGTTACCCTAAAACAATATTGTGATTCAATTAATGATCTCAATATTTTACTGTCTAACTTCATCTGAAGAATGGATTCGGTAATCTGACTTTCCTGCTGTTTTTTTGGATTATAATAAACAACATTTCCGCATCTTTTCGAAGTAGACTATGTTTTTTCTTTAGGACTTCATGCGTTTACCTATAACTCTGCTACTTACACTACGATACGCGCTAATTTGATGTGTTTAAACTGCATTGACAAGTTATTTATTATAACACGATAACTATCAAATGCTGAAGAATGTATATGAGGTTTGGTTCTACCTTTTTATCTATTTCTATTCTATCTTTTTAGGTACTACCGCCTGCCTATTTCTGCTGTGAAGCAGTAATGCGGTTCGGTTTTTCGGTTGGAAGGATAGGGCAGCCGTTGTAACTATACTGAGACCTTAGAACTCATATCTCAAGGTGGGTGACGCATTTACGTTGTAGATGTCTATGGGCTCCAGTAACCACTTAACACCAGGTGGGCTGTAAGCTCGTCCACCTATCTAAGCAATAAAAAAAGCAAAAAGAAAAAAACCTAAGCCGATTGGCGTGAGTCGCATACTCTTTAAAAAGCTAAAGTAAAAACTAGTGAACGTTAACCCCCGAGTGACCTGTTACCGTTCCTTGAAATATTGTATTTTGTAATTACTTTCAAAATTATATTGATAACAGCAAACGGGAAATCGTAAGTCTGCGGTTCAGCTAAGAGCGGGTGTAGAGCTGTGATAAAGATAAGATGTACATGATGATCCTTATAGAACTTACAACGTAATTACCACCACCCGCCCATCTTGAGACATGATTTCTAATTCTTAGTTGTAATGTATAACGACTTCTCCACCTATTCAACTGGAATGCTACTTCTTGCCAAAACTAAGCAAGATTATGATGCTTATCCACGCAGGTTTACAATACGCCCAAAAGTATATTGTGGTAATATACTTTTCACGTAACTTCTGCCGTTGGAATTCCTACAGGATGTACCGCTTCAAATATGACCAATAGATGAGCCATTTCTATTTTTCGCGTGGCTTACAGATTTTGTTTTACGGTAAAATGTTTTCAACCATCGCGCCATGTACTTGTCGTCTTCGAAAAAAATATAAAATATCCTTTTTTTATTTTTTGGATAATACTCTGTACATTGAGTATTTTGTACGTACACAAGTTCCCTAACGAGAAACTGGTTTTCTCATTAACAAATTTCCAAATACGTAATATGTAGTTGTTAAAATTTTATTAGTTATGTCGTAAAAATTGAATTTTGCAATCTAAACGAACGACAAGTATAGGTATGTAAATAAACAAATATTTGTTCGTCCCGTTTTCAAACGCCGAACGATATTACGCGAGTGCTGTATATTGCGACACATGTATGGAGCATAAATTCAGTCCTGCGCGTTAAAATTATAAATGTAAGCTTGCCATTGTGATTTATGTTTCTTTTAATTTATGTTGTCAAAAATATTTGCCGCAGCAGCTTATGGTTTCAAGTCTTGATATTCCGTTAAGTAAGTAAGTAATCGGTAAGCTAACTTTGGATTTTAATTTACTTTCACTGGACTTAAAATCTATTCATAACTTTTAATGAGACTTTATTTTAGCAAGATTAAAAACCAGACCACTGTTTAGTATAAAATTTACTGAAAATTATTAAATTGTAACTTAATTAAAATAATTTGCTAGCGACCTAAATGTCAAGTAGGTACTTTAGTATTAAGATTCTAAATAAATTAAGAAAGCTCTCTTACAAGTAATTAAAACATAGTTGAATAAAAAAGCTATTAAAAGTTATACGTTTTTTAATGGAAATTTTTATTTCACTTTTCATATACCCGTTGGACATCATTCGCACATGAGTTTAAAAGCAAAGCGTAATAGTAAAACCGTAGCTTGGTTTTTGTCGAAAGACAAAAATGTGAACACATATAAGTTTTAAGATATAGTATTGTTACGCTCTGGGGTTCAGGATAAATAAATGCTCTACCAAAGTACAACTTAAAACTGTATTTATCACTTAGAACACTCAAAGAATACTTTAAAATTCTTAATTCACTTCTTCCTCTTCGCTTCAGGTGATCCGTTCGCTGTTTCGCTTCGCGTAGTTTTGATTACTAGCTGCGTGTCATCTCTGCAACGCTTTTATAGTTGATACGGTATCCCTAGAATCGTCGAGAACATTCTTCACAAGTCGAGTACCTTCGATGTGTGTTTCCGATATCTGACAATAGATGGCGTTGTACTTCTCGAGAGTTCTAGATGTTATTAGATCCTTCTATACTCGTTCGGCTATTCGGTGATAAATGACGTTACTCCTACCGGCGTAACAGTATAAATGTTAAAATTCAAAGATTCACAGCCGCCCTTGCGAACGGTCTCTATAAAATATGTATGTATACAAACAAAGTAAGATAACCACTTTTTTACCACATAATATTACAGGCATAATACATCTAGGCAGATTTCATTATGAGCTTAAAAATAAAAATAAATTAACGTTTGTTGTTTAAATATACACCATATTATTCTTAAGCGTAGTACTAAAAGTTACAAAGTAATATAATATTGGTTTTGGTGAAATTTGGTGTTCTTTACCATTACTTACTTTGTATGATGTCGGCAAATATATTTTTTTTATATATGTACTATACGGAATAAATAATGATAATACTAGTTTATCATTACATATTCCTGATGAATTATGAAATAAATTAAATTATGTATATACACACTCGTTTAACAAAATAAACTAGCGTTGTTGGTTTTTTGTTAGCAAGCTGATCATGTTTTTTTTCGCCTTGGCTTGAATTGCAATCTCATTTCCACAACAAAAATCTAAACATAATAAAATAACGGTTTTTTCACACCCGTGTTTTTTGTTGGATTAGGACACTAAGTCCCGATATCGGTCGGTGTTTTATGGTACCTACATAATACTTAGTCTGGCCATAAATACTGTTACAATTAAAAATAAACAAAATATTCCATTTGAATTTGGAATCTGTCATTTTTATATGATTGCTCATTGAGTTTCTCATTTTGGCGCCAATACATTGTACAATATTTTGCGATATTAAAATGGAGTGGGGTGATAAGGAGAACCGAATCGCTGTGATTGCATTACACAAAATAGGTATGGAACCAAATGCAATTTTTAAAACTCTCCATACGCTTGGTATTTGTAAAATGTTTGTGTACCGGGCTATTAATAGGTGCAATAAGACCTCCTCTGTTTGTGACAGAAAAATATCTGGCCGTCCACGTAGTGTTCGTACGAAAAAGGTGGTCAAAGCAGTAAGGGAAATAATTCGAAGAAATCCTGTCCGAAAGCAAAAGATTTTATCTCGGGAGATGAAGATAGCACCTAGAACCATGTCGCGTATTTTAAATTACTACTACTAAAAAAGGACCTCTTGTGAGTCCGCACGGGAGGTACCACCGCCCCGCCTATTTCTGCCGTGAAGCAGTATGCGTTTCGGTTTGAAAAGTGGGGCAGCCGTTGTAGCTACACTGAGACCTTAGAACTTATATCTCAAGGTGGGTGGCGCATTTACGTTGTAGATGTCTATGGGCTCCAGTAACCACTTTACACCAGGTGGGCTGTGAGCTCGTCCACACATCTAAGCAATAAAAAAAAAAGTGTGCCATCGGAACCTGTCTACTAAGCAGTAGAATAGAATAGCAAGCAATAGAAGTAGTATAAAGCCATAGAATGCACTAGAGACGTTCGAATATAGCGTCACTCTAACTTGTCGGTATTTATCCTCTAGGTCTTGTACCGGCAGATCCTTCAAACACGAGATCTAAATCTAAATCGTATAGTAGAACAGTTATCCCAAACCTTTAGAGCGGAACATATGATTTATACACGACAGAAGCAGGCCGAGTGATGGTACCTACATGTACAGACTTGGAGATAGGACGTACTAGTAAATTGTGTTGTACAGTTATCTTACTTCTAAACAGTATGGAGTGATTGATTCATGACCGAAATAAACAGCGTCATTTGTTCCAAGATTCCCAACTTGTCTTACTACACAAAAGGCCTATCTCGAGTAATTTTTAATTCATTCTCAACCTGCTTAGATTTTACTATTGGGTTATTGAATCAAAGAAGTTAATGACCAATATTTGCATGTAAATTTAAAGTTGCATTGCGAAATAGTTCCAGCAAACTAGATAAAATAAAAAAAAAAATAGAAACTCAGCAGATATTAAATGGATTTTTTATATTTAAAAGTTAGTTATTTTAGTTAAAACTGCTCGAAATATTGGTATTAAAAAACTTTAACAAAAGTACAGTGAGGGCTCGATCCCAAAACTTTTAGGTATTGAATGGCACTTAAAACTTTTACGTTCGTAAAGATTTGTCATCAGTCTGAAATAGCTACGCTCTCCAATTTTGTATTTAAGTGAAAACTTCTTAAAGTGATCCTCGCCACATTTTAGAATTAAGAAAAAATAATAATTAGAAATTAGAACCGTAACGTCGAAAGCGTTTCTTTGTCAACAGACAAAAATCAACATTAGATTGACAACCATAAGATTACAATTAAAAATCTAGTTCAAACAAATTTAGTAGATTGTTGATGACAGTAGAATCAGCTTTTAGCTAGCAATTTTGCCTGCATGAATTACGTACCTTTAAATGCTTAGCAGTAAGAAGAAAGGTGGGCCTATATTCTTTCTCAGAATTCAAATTCTTCCTTATCGAATTTCGTGAAAATCGGTTCAGATGGGCGTAAGAATGTAACAAGCAGCGACATTTATTTTTGTATTAATAACGAAGGTCTTAAGATAAGTTACCGTTACAATGCCAGCCATTTGAAAAGTAATTTATGTGTGGCTGGCAATAAATTCTAAATTCAAATGAATTTTTTTACCTGAAAATGAACCCCAAGAGTTGACCGAAAACTATAGACAACAACGATAAATTAAAGGCGATAGTGGAAGCTGACGATATTTTTTGATAATCGTAAGCGGTCATCATGTTGGTTAGCCCCTGGTTTATCACTTGGGCAATGCTCCAAACGAATTACTCCTAATTTACTAAATTACTCCTAAAAATCATGGTCACAGTTTGGTGGTCTAGTGCTGGTATAATTTATCACAGCTTTTTACCAAATGACACCAACATTACTGCAGATGTGTACTGTGAGCAACTGAATACAAGGATGGAGAAGCTCGTGAATCTCCGCCCAACCTCGGTCAATCGCTGGTCCCCATTGCTCCTAAAGGACACGTCAGCAGACGGTCTTTACGCTGCAAGAGCAAGGGTTGGAAGTTTTGGGTCATCGTACTCACTTCACAGCGCGCCGAGAGACTTTTACTTTATTCTAAGTTTGAATAACTTCTTTGCAGGTAAAACATTCAATACCCGAGAGATTGACTGGCTTGGTAGTGCAGTAGTTAGCGCTCCTGATGTTTCACCGAGGGTCGTAGGTTTGATTCTCACATCGGGAAAACATTCGTGTGATGAACAGGTTCGTTTGATTTTGATGGTCTCTAAGCCACAAGAGCTGGGTTTGGAAGTTATGCGTCATACTACTTACTGGTGGTAGCCGTGGTAGGACCTCTTGGGAGTCCGTAAGGGTAGGCACCACTACCCTGCCCATTTTTGCCGTGAAGCAGTAATGCGTTTCGGTTTGAAGGGTGGGGCAGCCGTTGTAACTATACTGAGATCTTAGAAATTATATCTCCAGGTGGGTGGCGCATTTACGTTGTAGATGTCTATGAGCTCCGGTAACCAATTTACACCAGGTGGGCCGTGAGCTCGTCCACCCATCTAAGCTTGCACCGACAAGCAACAAACAAACAACAAACATTCCGCTGACATACTTCTACTTTTTCTAAAGTTTGGGAAACTGCTTGGCAGGGAAACAATTAAATACTCAGGAAGCAGTACAAAAATATTTTGAAGAACTTGTTTGCTCTCGTACAGACGGCTTCTTAAACAAGGACATTGAAAAATTACCATTGAGCTGACAAAGATGGATCGACACCATGGATGTTTATTTTGATTAATAGAAATTCGAAAAATTATAAAAAAATTACTAACTTTCAGTATACTGAACATCAATTTCGTAGGTAAATGCATAATGGGTCCTTATTAATCTTTTGTATCCATTAATTTTGTTATTTCGAAATAAGCTGCAGTGATCTTGATCACTTTTAGCTAAAGATTTTTTTTAATTGGGTAATTGCTGTTGCATTAAATCGTTAACAGCAATAAAACGACATAATACGTCATTCGTGTGAGATAAAAAATATTTGGTTTTTTGCGTCATTAAAACAGCAAGTTATACCAGAGTGTTAAGAGAGAAAAAATATTTAAAAGAAAACAAAACCATTGAATCTCATGAAGCATCTCGAGCTCAACAAAAAAAAAAAAAAACCACGTTCAGTCCAAGAGCAGACAGATTAAAAAGAAGGAAATCTATGTCTCTGTGTACGCGTGTGAGGTTTGTTAAAGAACCTTATTTCGAGATACAAAGGGCCCGTGCTTTGGAATAATGAGACTCTCGGCTGAGCGCACTCGTGAGCTGGCTTGTACATCAAACTTGACGAGGCGACTCGACGGAACTGCCAAAGAAATAACCAGTCGTTATTAGAAAATATGAATGAAAGTTTGTCACAAGGATTTAATAGGAAATACTGTAAAATTATCTACTAATAAATGGCCCAAGTTTATTATCTAGCAATTTGACATATGTCTGACATACATATATGTATACAAAACTAGAAGAAATACGTACAGTTCCCGAATAGCAAATAAGTTTAATAAAGATTTAAATTTCATAGAAAATTAATTCCCGATTCGTGGTATATAATCGGGGTTACTAATGAATAGACCAAAGCGATCTGATATGATCGAAGCAATTAGCGTAAATTTTGTAATTATTTTTTAAGAGAGATTTTTTGCGGAGTTCTATGAAATGATCTATTAATTATCTCATAAATTATGATTAGAGTTACAAAGAAAAATCGTTTTAAGTTCAAATTATGTTGTCTAATATATTTGACTTTGATTGTGCAAATATAACTAACTGACTTTGGCTGTTACAAATTACTGTATATCCGCATACTTTCAAATGTTGATGTTTGACGGTGATTTTCGTAATACTCGGCTTTTAAACTTTTTTTTTTGGTATAATTGTATTATGTTATTAAATAATCATAGTTCTACACTTGTGTTTTCTCATAACTTGTTCAGCTTAGTTTATTTTACTTAATTTAATAAATACCTTATTCTTTATTTAATACAAGTTGATACGAACGCAGATCAGCAGACGAAGTCAAGGCGTATCTGCAAGTAATGGGGCCCGGGCATATCCCGTCAAAACACGAGAACTTACTGCATATGGACGAGTTTCTACCAACAAGTTTGTAAATACATTCAACATACTTTGAATGCAACACAAAACGGAACGTAATAATCTTTTTTTGTGAGAAACTATCATGATAGTTATATCGAAACGTCCATAACAGCGAAAACACCTGAACTCAAGTCTCTGAGGAACAAAAACCATAAATTATTATTACCGACAAAAGTCGATAGCAATCAATACGTCTTACAACATCCAGCTATCACTGTTTATGGAAAGTCATTCAATCGGCTTCCAACAAAAGGAAAACATATCGTCCGAGTCTCGTTTCCAATCGTTAATCTTAATCTATCCATCGTACAGGTCACGGATGGACGGATACGGGTATAATATGAAATAAAAAAGACAAATCATTGTTGAGCTCTCCTACATTGTTACTTTGGACAACAGATGGATCTTCGTAAATTAGTCGCTTATACATACATAGATTAGTGCGTAGGAATGGAACGCTGTGTGAATTGTTACGTAAGAATTCAGGTATTAATTTCTGCGGTCTTTCCTCTCTTAGTTTTTTTAGATATACGTATGGACTTATACTTTTTGTGTGTATTTTTTTAAATTATTAAGTCTAAATAAAAATTTCACGATCGAGAAAGCAGTAAGTTTTATAATATAATATTTTAAAAATTTTGTTGCAATCGCTACACTTCAAATAGTAACATTTCTACTTCGTAAGTACTATTGAGTTTTTACGAGAATTATACTCCATGTTTCTTCAGCACTATGACATGTCCCTTGAGGTTTATGAAAAGTCATTCAGAGTAGGTAGTATGGTCTTGGCATTGTCAATGCACACGGAAGGTGGTTATATCAATCACCCATCATCATGGGGACCGTATTCTCGTCTTCGATATAAAAATGAAAAATGTGAGCCTATGAATGTGACTCTGTATTTTGTTTTAGAGTTATTTATTAAGAGAAGTAGATCCGATACCAGAACAGTTTTTTTAAATTGTAGTTTTCATAGAATCATAACTTCGAGAGATGGGGTTTTGTGTTGGGTATATATCGTATTTGATATTTTAAAGGAGACAATTATTCAAATTTAACCGCAGTGGCCGTATTTTTAAAATACGGCACTTTGTGGCAAACAGTGTGGCGCGCCAAGAATGCGATTTGGAAATGATAAAGTTATTTCAGCTACACTTAAATTTATTCACAAAAATTTGAACATCTATATTACGCTAGTTTTATAAATAAATTGAGAATAATGTTTCACCCATCTGTTCACGTAACTTAACATTATCCAACGAAGCCCACAATTTATAGTATTATGCTATTAAATAATTTGCACTTGTATTTTCTCATTAATAACAAGGGAACTGAAAATGCAGCTGAGGACGAAATGTTTTAAAATAATTTGTGCCTTAATTGTTAAGTTTAGCGTTAATTAAGCCTGTTGCTGTTAGCTTGTCCTTTGAAATTTATATTATTTCAAAAGTTAACGAATTTACAGTATTAGCTATTGTTAAATTCTATTTCCAATAGAATCATTCTATATAGAATCATTTCTATATTTGAAATTTTATGTCTTAAACTTATGACATTCTCGACTATTCGGCAATAAACTTTCTGAGCTTCAGAAGTATATTGTAACATGACTCGAAACCTCACAGATCAAATACCGATGAGAAATACTTATGAAAACATACCAACTTCACAAATTAATTAAACGGAAAGTACTCGGGAATGCTCGGCGCGCATCAGTCCGATCCTTCCGAAACGTCTGGCGTAAAGGCAAAAGCCGGGATACCTTTCATTTCAAAGATAGTCCGAATATTTGAAAGCTAAATACAATGTAGCAATCTGAGGGTCGAGGTGCCCAACTTTGTCAGCTCGTTTGGCTCTTGCGCGATCCAGAAAGTTGTCTTGGAGTGCATCGGAATTACAGCGTACTTCCAACTTCGCGATTCGAATGGTTATACCAAGTGTGATGTGTTCGCGCTAGAAACGACCTAACTTATTTTAGTTTGGTTACTGAAATTAAAGACTGGCACCAAAATAGATGCTGCAAAACTGACAATGTACTAAGTAGGTTTTGCTTTAGTTCTTAAATAACGTAAGTGAAGAGAGTCGAATAACTGGGCTAAGAAAATCTCCAACGAACGCCTGTGAGAGTCGTGTCGAGAAGTGTGAATTGAGGAGCAGACTATGCATCGTAAATGGACATGATCAGGCCATACTCTCAGGAGAGAGTCTACGCACATCCCGAAGCGAGCTCTGGAGTGGACCCACAAGGGAAAGCGGAATGTAGGCCGTCCTAAGCAGACCTTCAAGCACCGTGGGGGTGGTGGTGAAGACAATCGGGCTAACCTGACCCAAAATAAAGCCCAAGACCGATCGTCGTCTGGGGGCGCTTGAACTTTAAATAATAAGCGAAGAAACATCACCATTTAAGCCATGTTTTTAAAGCCAAGCAGTAATGTGTTCTGATGAATCTTCGACCTAATATCTTAAAATAGGTAGTGGTACTCACCTTGTGACGTCTATAGGCTTTGGTAACAACTTCAAACATAAAAAGATAGATCGCGACGTCGATTGCTCACCTCCGGAAAAAATATTGGTTTTTTATTTTTAGGGAATCATAAATCTTAAGCGTCAAAGTAAATTATTCTTATGACTACTTTGAGTGACGTCACAAAGTTGGTTTTGTTCTCTGACACCAAGTTTCGCACAACACAGATAATGACATGACATACCTACATATCGAACTCGAGTGACAAAGAGAAAACAACAGAGGAAAATATTATACAACTAAATAATGATCATTGAAACAGTCTTAAATGAGTTTCTAAGCACGAAAGCTGAATCATTATGCAAATTTGAATTTGAACTTAAAAATAGATATAATGAGACGATTTTATTTGTTTTCCTTATATTTGTATGATACCTTCCAGTTGACTTTATATCCATGCGATTAAGGTACACATTTGTGTAAAACGCTACGTGTTAACTTTGGAGAGATACTTATGAGAATAAGCGAAGTTCGACTTCGTTTGAATGATAAGTTTCTAGTGTTGAATAGGGAGTTCTCAGCTCGCAGTGTAGGTAGAATTCCTGAAGATTTCGTATTGGATGCTATCGATTTGTATTCGATTTGGTTCTTGGTAACGATCTTAACGCTGCAATACTACTAGATGAAATCGGAATAATATGTGCTAACAAAAATGTCTAACTGTTGTACCTTGCATTGCCTGATAAAGTTTCTAATTTTCGCAACAGGTTTGGATGGAAAACCCAGGTAATTTAGTAAGAGGTTTCAATCCGGAAATAGTAATAGAGTTCTGTAGTCGATGTTTATGCGATTTTCTAATGGAAAAGCATAAGCATAAGAGATGAGAGATGAGATAAGAGAAAACCATAAGAGTGAACAATTTTGAGATTTTATATCTTTACTAAGAAAAAAGGGAAAAGAAAAAAGGGTCGCCCGATATCAAAATGGGAGGACGATATAAAAGCTATTGCTGGCCCTCGATGGATACAGGTAGCTCAAAATAGAACCAAATGGAAGGACTTGGAGGAGGCCTTCACCATGTTTAATGGGTTCCTGCCAAACATAAGGGAAGAAAAATAAAATTTATTAAATACCTCTTTACTTTGTATTTTAGCAGGAAATAAAAGGCTTTTTATTTTATTTTTATTTTATTTATATCTTTACTATTTAGAAGCTATATATTGTTATTAAAGCAGTAATATAAAATTCGAAAAGCTTTTTTATTATAAGAAAAATTTATTGCCTCACATTGAAATTGTAATTATTAAGTTATAAAGGTTTTCTAAATATAAAGTGTAGATACGAGGGTCTCAGCATATTTTATTTCAAATAAATCTCGAAAATAAACACTTAACTCGCTCATTTGATTAAAAAAAATTGCCCACGTAAATCAACTCCGAGTTTCTAAGAATAAAAATCTCATTTCGCAGACAAATGTCTGAATTAACATAAACTATGTGCCATTACTGCAATATAAACTGATGCATTACTTGGATATAACGAGCGTTGTATTCACAAAGGGAATTTTTTACAAGCTCGCCTGAGATCAATTTGATATCATGCTTGCATGATTCTGTAGAAAGTTATGAAGACTTAATAAAGATAATATACATCATGTTTATTACTGTGTGTAGCTACAGTATTACAATCTTATATTAATAATTTAAAAGAACATTTGTTTGAAAAATCGTTATGCTTTTTTTGCATGAACAGTATGCATCTAGTTAATCATACATTTAATGTTAATATAATAAGGTTTTACGTATGAAGTTGCCATTTTACAGTATTGGCCATTCGTAATGTATTTTTTGTATGCTGGCATAAATTTAAAATAAATATATTAAAAATATGGAAATACGTATATTTTTGAATTCAGTCATTTGTTTGTTGATTAGTGTTTTATTTTCACTACATACAAATGGCCGTCTGGTGTAGTGGTAAGTGA
Organism: Bombyx mandarina; assembly: GCF_003987935.1. The sequence goes on from NW_021011481.1 coordinate 3,499,741, forward strand.
CATGGTCACTGCATAAGGGGGTCGCGGGTTACAAACCCTCCAAGGGAAGACATTTGTATGATAAATATAAATGTCTTTTCCAGGGTTATGGATGCATATTAAATATATGTATGTGTATAATAAAAAAAAATGTGTGCGTGTACTAGTGTACACACGTAAGAAGTGAAACTTATTTATGGCCTTATTTTTCGAAAAATGATCTACATGCAACTTTCTAGAAATTGGTTAAATAAAGTTAAATTAGATAAAGTTTAAACAAAAGGATTTTATTATCATAGACATGAATACAAAAAAGTTAAATTAGATAAAGTTTAAACAAAAGGATTTTATTATCATAGACATGAATACAAAANAAGTCGGAGGAATTCCGCGAATACAGCGTCCATGATCGCTGAGTACCCAGGTGGGGCGGCCCCGGGTCTTGAAAACACTCGCCTTGCGGCGAGGCCCCAACTTCTCGGACCTGAGCGGTTCTATTGAACACAGGTGGCAATGCGGCGCGATTACTACAGGACAAAGAAAAAGCACAACAAAACAGAAATTACGAAAAGAAACAAAACAAATAAATACTTGCAGGAAACCACTTTGTCGGCAGATGTACCACGAACACAGAAACAACAAAAGGAAACAAAACAAATAAAAACTTCCAGAAAGAGCACTTAGTCGGCAGATGTACCACAAACACAGGCCGCGCGAACAATGGCCGGGCTAACAAAAGCCGGGCGAACAAAGACCGGGCGATCGAGTGGACGATGAGCACGTCCGCACGTGACGGGTGCCTCTATCGGAATGACTGAATAACTCAGGCGTGGCTTTTTGTTGTAAACAAGTAATGTTAAAGTTTTATAGAATTGTATTGTATTTTCATTGTAAAAGAACTTATGTGTGTAAATCCTGGCTTAACGCTGACATATACATCATGTTTATTACTGTGTGTAGCTACAGTATTACAATCTTATATTAATAATTTAAAAGAACATTTGTTTGAAAAATCGTTTTGCTTTTTTTGCATGAACAGTATGCATCTAGTTAATCATACATTTAATGCTAATATAGTAAGGTTTTACGTATGAAGTTGCCATTTTACAGTTTTAGCCATTCGTAACGTAATTTTTGTATGGCTGGCATACATTTTTTTACTTTTTTTAAAAAAATATGGAAATGCGTATATTTTTGAATTCAGTCATTTGTTTGTTGATTAGTGTTTCATTTTCACTACATACAAACGGCCGTCTGGTGTAGTGGTAAGTGACATAGTCACTATATAAGGGGGTCGCGGGTTCGAATCCCGCCAAGGGAAGATATTTGTATGATAAATGTAAATGTCTTTTCCAGGGTTATGGATGTATATTAAATATATGTATGTGTATAATAAAAATATTACATTTATTTCCGTTATCTGGTACCTGTAACACAAGTTCTTTACGAACTTATCACGGGACCAGGTAACGTGGCGTGGTTGTTAGTAAATATTTATTTATTTATTTGTATCTTGGTTATTCATATGGACATGATAAAAATACTAGTTATTACGGAATACGAGTCCGATTATTGCAGCAATGCCGCACAAACGGCTTACCACTTTAATGACGTGTACAGAGTGAACATTACAAACAAACGCACGACTCGTAAGTGGCTTGAAAGCTCCCGACATGTATGCCAATTAAGTACTGAACACAAAATGAAATTGTCGTATGCTGTCGCCGCAAAAAATGAAATAAAAAGAAACCGTAAAGTATTGGTTGCTCACGTACATGACGCAGTTATCCAAGGCGTTGACCGCACCGAAGTAGTCTGTATATGAATTTACTGTAAGACGATAATAAAATTTCTAAATGCATTGCGATGCAGCTGCTTACAAATCGTTACAGTCGCCTTTTTTATTATTATTATTATTAATTTTTTTTTATTGCTTACATGGATGGACTAGCTCACAGTCCACCTGGTGTTAAGTGGTTACTGGAGCCCATAGACATCTACAACGTAAATGCGCCACCCACCTTGAGATATAAGTTCTAAGGTCTCAGTATAGTTACAACGGCTACCCCACCTTTCAAACCGAAACGCATTACTGCTTCACGGCAGAAATAGGCAGGTTGGTGGTACCTACCCATGCGGACTCACAAGAGGTCCTACCACCAGTGATTACGCAAATTATAATTTTGCGGGTTTACTTTTTATTACACGATGTTATTCCTTCACCGTGGAAGTCAATCGTGAACATTTGTTAAGTAGGTACTTGTTTCATTAGAAAAATTGGTACCCACCTGCGGGATTCGAACACCGGTGCATCGCAACAACGAATGCACCGGGCGTCTTATCCTTTAGGCCACTACGACTTCAAAAACGACTTTGTAGTTTAACGCACGACTACGCGGTGCCCGTTACAGCGTATCGCATATTTTTTGTAACTGGTAACCCTCCGGTAGTCGAAATTCGACTATAATTAATAGAAATTATAAGTTTGTACACTATTATAATTCTATTGCGAAAGATACTTATATTTCTATAATCACAGATTTCGCCAAGACTACACTTTAGGTAAATATTAAAAAAAGACTAATAATATTTAATCTATTCTCAATTTGACCACATACTATAAGCAATAAGAAAAGTTTGACAATAAACAAACAGTATGCATGCGTGCGTGTGTCAAATACATGGTAGTGTATGTAATGTTATTTTTTAATGATTTAACGTCTTTTTATGCATAATTTAAAAAAATATTAACTTTCTGCACTCCTTCTCTATATTCTTTATAGGTAGGTAAGTGTGGGAAATTTCATATTCCTCTGTCCGCGCAATTTTCGTAAAAAGGGGTACAAAGTTTTTGCTTCACGTATTAATATACTTAGTCTGGCCATAAATACTGTTACAATAAAAAATAAACAAAATATTACATTTGAATTTGGAATCTGTCATTTTTATATGATTGCTCATTGAGTTTTCTCATTTTGGCCCCAATACATTGTACAATATTTTGCGATATTAAAATGGAGTGGGGTGATAAAGAGAACCGAATCGCTGTGATAGCATTACACAAAGTAGGTATGGAGCCAAATGAAATTTTTAAAACTCTCCATACGCTTGGTATTAGTAAAATGTTTGTATACCGGGCTATTAATAGGTGCAATGAGACTTCCTCTGTTTGTGACAGAAAAAGATCTGGCCGTCCACGTAGTGTTTGTTCGAAAAAGCAAGTGGTCAAAGCAGTAAGGGAAAGAATTCGAAGAAATCCTGTGCGAAAGCAAAATATTTTATCTCGGGAGATGAAGATAGCACCTAGAACCACGTCGCGTATTTTAAAAGATGACTTAGGACTTGCAGCCTATAAGAGACGTACTGGTTATTTCTTTAGTGATAATTTAAAAGAGAATAGGGTGGTAAAATCGAAACAACTACTGAAGCGGTACGCAAAGTGAGGTCATAGAAAAATTTTGTTTACGGATGAGAATTTTTTTACAATTGAGCACAAAGTGACCGTATTTATGCTCAAAGCTCTAAGAAAGCTTCCCAATTAGTCGACAGAGTGCAACGTGGGCACTATCCCACTTCAGTAATGGTTTGGTGGGGTATTAGCTATGAAGGAATGACTGAGCCATACTTTTGTGAAAAAGGTATCAAAACATCGGCACAAGTGTATTAAGATACCATTCTTGAGAAGTTAGTGAAGCCCCTTAATAATATCATGCTCAATAATCAAGAATGATCCTTCCAGCAAGACTCGGCGCCAGGTCATAAAGCTCGGTCTACGCAGTCTTGGTTGGAAACGAACGTTTCGGACTTCATCAGAGCTGAAGACTGGCTGTCGTCTAGTGCCGATCTTAATCCGCTGGATTATGATTTATGGTCAGTTTTAGAGAATACGGCTTGCTCTAAACGCCATGATAATTTGGAGTCCCTAAAACAATCCGTACGATTGGCAGTAAAAAAATTTCCCATGGAAACAGTGCGTGCTTCTATTGATAACTGACCTCAACGTTTAAAGGACTGTATTGCAGCCAATACCACCAACCACTTCGAATAAGCTTTTTATACTTTAAATTGTTTTATATTTATGTATTAAACTAACATACTGTAAAAGTAATAAATGTTATTTGCAATAGAAATTTTTGTTTTTCCTTTTTTCAGTATTTATGGCAAGACTAGGTATAGATAGTGAAATAGTGAAAGGCATTATATCTATTTAGAAAAATATTCCGTAGAGCCTGAATCCCATCATACTAGCATGAAATCTAATTCAAATTCATGAACGACTCACAAAAGAAACACCAATTTGTTATACAAGCACTCACGCCAATTAGAGTTACGTTATTGAAGTACATATTTATATAACGTTGTATCTCGTTGCGTGAATAAACACATTGCATTATTACTCGGCCGTCACCGCAAATCAAGTGGCCCTAAATTTTTTTTTCTTTTTTTTTGGCATGCTACAAAGTTTTTCCATTTGCTACGAATCTTGTATCGGGGACGTTTCCGCGGGCAACTTTTTCATTTTCCCTCCTCATGTTACTTTGTACGAATGCTCGTACCATTCAGGAAGCCTCTATTGTACCGATAAAAATATTGACGACAACTTTTCATCGTGGTCGAAACGCTCAAAAATTATTATTTTTCGTTCATTTGCGGCGCGTATTTTTCCTTGTTTATTTCATTTTATTGTTTGTTCTTTTTGATGTGTAGTCTCTTTTTAGTGTACTGCGTTGTAGATTTTGTAAACAGAGCAGTAGTAAAAGATTCATAAAATTTACAAACTAGTTATATTTAATATAGTTATCGTCGTTTTATATATGAACGACCGCTATTTTAAATGTTCTTAAAGCAAAGTCTACGATGCCATACACAACGCCGAGAACAGAGGAAGATGGTGAAACACCATCCAAAGAAGTATAATGGGAGGAGATGGTCATGACCCTCAAACATGAGGAATGCGACTCAGGGAGGAGGAGGATTGCAAAATATTTTGTCCGTTAGTAATAAAAGGAGCATTATTATTATTGCTTACATATGATATGATATGATAAAAGTTTATTTAAATTCTTGACTGAACTTCGAATAGCCCAACATGCATTGTTAGCGAAGTGTCTGTAAAAGAACAACGCGATGGCGCTAATTGTTCCTTTAAGAATTTTTCAAGAAATAAAGAATATTTTTCATTAAACCATCAAAATTTAATTGAAACAATGATATCAAAGCATTTGAGTAGTTAATACGGTTCAAAAGTTGAATTTTTCATTATGTAATTGAACATACAATAATGTTTTGTATAGAATATGACATCAATGTATAACAACGAACAAAGACAAAGAGCAAACAAACTTGTTCATCAGACGAACGTTTGCCCTATGTGGGAATCGAACCCACGACCCTCGAAGAACCATCAAGGGCGCTTACCGCTGCACCACCAAGCCAGTTAATCTCTCTGGCATTGAATGTTTTACCTGCCAAGAAGTTGTCCAAACTTTGAAAAAAGACTCTCGACGCAAGGTCGAGTAAGTACGGTGTATGACCCAAAATAAGTAGCTAAAATACCGTCTGTTATGCCGTATGAGGTCAAACGTTGTCGTGTAGGTACAGCGGGGCTCAGCGATTAACCAAGGAGACCGGAGATTCGCGAGTTTCTTTATAATTGTGCCCAGTTCTTCACAGTACACGTCCACAGTAATACTGGTGCCATTTGGTAAGAGGCTGTGACGAATCATACCGGCACTAGACCACCAAACTTTGGCCTTGATTTTAGGGGTAATTTTTCGTTTAGAGCATTACCCAGGTACTCACTTTGAAAAGGCGGCACGACACGAAAACCCTTATGTCGAGCCGCTGGTACGAAAAAATTACATACCCTAACCTGGGGACCGAATGGTAAACAGTCGACGTCGCCCTAAACATGCCATTACGGATCCTCCCGATCCATTAACGGTGCTTTTAGGTACCCCAAGCACCAATCACGTTCTCGCCGAACCCGTTGCTTGCGACGAAGGGCTCGACGAGTAAATTAACCCATAGACACAGCCCGCTGAGTTTCTCGCCGGATCTTCTCAGAGGGTCGCGTTTCTAATCCGGTGTTAGATTCTACAAAGCACTGCTCTTGCTTGGGCCAGTGTTAGCAACATTCCGGTTTGAACCTCGTGAGCTCACCTACACGTTAGGGTGAAGCTGAAATAGCCTCTCAAGGCTATCAACATAGGTAGGGAAAAAAACAAACAAAAAGGTACCGAACCAGGGTCTAACCTACATGATGACCGCTTGCGATTATCAAAAAATATCGTCAGCTTCGACTATCCCCTTTAATTCTTCGTTGTTGACTATAGTTTTCGGGTGACCTTTTATTGTCCATGCGGGTGAACATAATAATAATTAACAATCGATAATAGCTCATGTCCAACCATCTGGTCTAAAACTAGGAATATGTCTAGGTCCTACGACGGTCTGACACTGATATACATACTTTATCGTGCGTTTCAAATATGTGTGTATACATGGAATATCACGGTAAAAATCAGGAATAGAAATGTATTTCATTCCTATTGATTATTGATATAGTCTTTGTACTTTGACGTACTGAATAGAAATGAAACATATTTGTAATACTGTAGAGTTATTTGAAAAAAAAAATGATTAAATTAATTTCATCCATAGTAACTTGGTAATGTCATACATAAATAAGAACTACGGGGGAAATTTCAAATCTCTCAGCTCTTATAGTCGTGGTTAAAAATCTATATTAAATTTGCAAGCAAAAGTTTACGCTTGATCCGTTTGGCGACAAACTGAAAGCAGATTTGTGTGGGCTTACAGCGTCCGAGTGTACACGGATTTCACTAGACAGTTTCTAGTCGTGCCCTCTGTGCAACCTCCGCAGATTAATGTGTACTGCAATACGGCACTAATAACAAAACATTCTGCATTTTGTATGCTGTTAATTGAATACATATAACGTAAAATAAATAGATAGTTATTTATTTTATGACATATTAAATATAAATTAATGTAAATGTTAAAAAAGTTAAGTCACCATTATCAATCTTAATGCTTAGAAGGTGATCTATTGCAGTCAATTTTGTATAGCGAGAGAAATATAAACAAAAATGATGATTTAAAAGTGCAATAGACAATGAATAGCATGTACAAAAATAGTGTTTTTATTCTTGTATATGTAGGGCAGATCTCACGGCTCTTGGTAAAATAAATAAAATGATAGGCTTCTATAAATGTTAGGATGTGATTTCTACCGTTCATTTTGATTCATAAGATCGTAGTGTCAATTTTACTGTTTGTCTTACTCTTCAAACAAGAACGCGCGAAAGAAATAAGTGCCTACCTATTTCTGCCTTTCTTTGCACCGGTCCCCCAAATCACGCTCTACGGCCAGTTAGTTTGTTATTTTTAATACTTTTATTGTCTGATTTTATATTACTACACGTCTCCATCATGGTAAGACATTTGGGGGCACGTGTTAAAGATACGTACCTACAAAAATTATACCTGTATTCAGATTCAAATAGTAGCATAATATAACGGTTATTTCTCCATCCAAATTGGAACCGGAGAGTTTGTCGCATTTGCGTTGTAATATCGTTGTAATTTTACTAATTTATAGTTAAGGCAGAATTCTTTTAGACGTCAAGTGCACGCAAATTACATAATTATATTTTATAATTACAGACGATTATATGGCCTAACTGATGGTGAATGGTTATCGTCGCTCATAGACCTAAGCTAAGAGCCAAGCCGCTACCCCAGTAGTACAGCTTGGGTTTTATTTGTGGTTTGTAAAGATACAAATGCATGTAGAATATAGACTCAGACTTTGAAAAAAACCAGTCTTAAATGACCACTAGTACTATCAATTATTTAAAACGGAAATCATAAAGGAAAAAAAAGGATGTGAGGTTAAACCGTAAAATTGGTTTTAGCACGTATTAAAATGTTTTCGATTTTGAGATTGTGTTATCCTTGTACGTGATATCATTCCACTTCATGGGTAAATTCTGTCGGATACATTTTCGTAGTGGTAGGTACGGCGTAAGCAATTGCAAATAACATTTCAACGTGACAGGAAACACAAAGTCAAACATCTTTAACGACAGACTTAAGGCTTTTTGGAACACTTATAAACATCGCATGTTTAATTTTGAAAATGAACAGTGGGTGCTCATAGTTTGGTTTTCGATTATGTGGAAGACCATTCGATAATATCACCTCTTAACTATGGTACTAGACTAGTGAGTGTTTAGTTGTAAATAATTAAGGAATGTTTATCGTAAAGCTACCTAGACAAAGCAATAATGCGCAGTTACAATAAATGATTCAATTTCCTTTACGCAACTAGCGGATCCACTTAAGTATTATGAAAGTAATAGAAGAGAGGGAATAGTTTTCTTGCTGACGCTCCTTTTACGATAATGACAGAAAACGCGGTCCAATATCTATAAAATATTACAACCGATGGACGGGGGTCAGCCGGTCCGAGCCGGTATGAACCGTTCATACATTTGATTGTCAGAATTCACTTAAACTGAACGACGGAATAAGAGCTTCTGATAGGTGAATCGTTTTATTGCGTGGTTTAATTCAGCGAGTAATACTCTTTTGATGAACTTTGTTATTTTATTGTTGGAACTTGATCTACATTATGCCGCAATGCTTTAGTGATGTTCCTTTTTCGATTGCTTTGTATAGATAGTAGCTTATTTGTGCTCTTTTCGCAACACTTCGAATCATCGACACGAGTCATGCACGACTGCTTCGCGACTATGGTGAGTCCGCACGGATAGGTACCACCAGCCATAATTCGGCCATGAAGCAGTAATGTGTGTGAAATGTGTTTCGGTTTGAAAGATGAGGCAATCGTTATACTGTAAAAACTGAGATATAGAAATCATATCTCAAGTAGGGTGGGGCATTTACGTTGATGTACCTATATGAGTTCCAAAGTCCACGTGAGACCAGGTGGGTCAAGAGTACGTCCTTTTATTTTAGTAATAAAAAATAAAAATAAAAATGGTTCATTGTTCATTGTTCATGGTTCAAATGTTCAAATTCAATTGTACAAATTGTTTACTGGTGGTAGGGCCTCTTGTGAGTCCGCGCGGGTAGGTATCACCACCTTGCCTATTTCTGCCGTGAAGCAGTAATGCGTTTCGGTTTGAAAGGTGGCGTAGCCGTTGTAACTATACTGAGACCTTAGAACTTATATCTCAAGGTGGGTGGCGCATTTACATTGTAGATATCTATGGGTTCCAGTAACCACTTAACACCAGGTGGGCCGTAAGCTCGTCCACCTATCTAAGCAATAAAAAAAAATCGTTGAATTCGGTGACGATTATGTATCTACTATCTTCCTATTTAACTTAATAAAGAACGCAGTTTTGAAGATTTGATATTGGGCATAGTCGACTGGAATACACTGGGCAATACGTTTTCCGCATTAAGACACGTTCAATAGATTAGTAAGAAAGCAAACGTTCGTTTTTCTATTTACAAAGCGATAGTTAAACGTACAAGTCAACGTGCGACGTAAGCGAAACTCTAAGCCGACATGCGCTAATGAAGGGATTTAAGAGAAAAACTGTCCGATCCTCAAACTGGCTGAAACCGGATTAGCGCTCAGATCGGATCATTAGTGAGCGATACACCTGATTACGCCCTGCAGAAGCTGCTTTGATACCAGTTGATGTATGTTTGTGTCTTATGTGACTAAGTGTTTCAGATTATAAAGATTTTATTTAATAATAAAGAGTTTTTACTTTGCGGAGGTGATCGGGATTTTTTTCATTTCTAGGATTTTACTGTCGACACGATTTTCGTGATACAGCAATTTAATAAATAAATTAAACGCAATAACAAATTAAAGTATGTGTGGTGTCGGGGACACCGGACAGGAACGAAGTGCCTTATTATAAAAATATTAATTTTAAGTTCTATTCGAGGTATAAAGAAAATAAAACTGGAGGTTTCGCAACAACCCACGGTCATTCGGTAACGTGCGAACTTATTGTGGCACAGTTAATTCACGGTTGTTTGCATAAGAGTTAGTGTACTGCGCAAACGAACACTCTAAAATCGTGGTCAATTAATGATAGAAAAATTTGTTATTTTTTGTACGTTATTACAAAGTTAAGTCGTACACTGTGTGCATTACTAATAAAAATCTTACGTTACAGACATTTTTTCCCGGTTGGGTATATCGTCACATAAGGAACTTCGTTCCAAAAAAATATTGTTACTCTGTAATATTATAAAATGGAAGTACGAAAATTGTAATAGGATTTTAATTGGAACATTTAATTATAAGAAATAACAAAGTACATTACCGGGATAAATGACATTTTGTTTCTCAGTTTTCTATACGTTTGGGTCGGAGAACGCTGCAACGTAGTGAATCAACATCAGTATGTTGCACTATGCCGTACTTAACAAAGCTGAGTTGTTCATGTTAAGTTTTGTTTTAAAACCAGCTTGTGTTGAGTAGCGCGCAATGTACTATGTTCTGTGACTGAGTTAATATTGTTTTTTTTTGTACGCTGATTTTTAAGCTATTGCATAACTTTTATCGCGGGCCTTGAGCGCGGCGGAATCATGAAATTTCGTAACGAAAAAAACCTTACACCCCTCACTCCGCCTACCATGTAGCTCGCGTTCAACACATTCACAGGTTGCGCTTGTGTAGTATTTGTGAATAAGCGCGTGGCGTGACGACACACTGCATGCGCATCATGAAAAGTCTGCCCATCTCTCTCTCGCGCGGTCTAGCTTATGAGTGTGAAGGGGACAGTTAAGGTTGTGCTTTTATTAATGTTTAATATGGCGTGGTCTTGTTTTATTATTGTTTTAATATTAAATTATCATTGTCTAATTATAATAGCATAAGTTGATAAAAAATGCTATACAATAGCTTTACCGCGACAGTTCCCGAGTGCCACAGGTTTTTTTTTAATCGCGATCTTACATAATTCATGTATACGAAAGATTTATATGGAAGGATCTAAAATGGTAGACCGAACGAATGATCAAGGTAGCTTGGAAATTGTTAGTATACACAAATACTGTGTATTCGCTGTGAGTGTAGATTTAATGAAATCGAATTGCGTTTTGTCTCATTCCACACAACAAACATTAAACCTGTTAATGATTTAAATTATAACGCAAATCGTGTTGTAATACCCAAATATACTATGTATTTATGTACTTGTTGGATGCTTGGGTTTCTTGAATAAAGCTTCCAAATCGATCTTGAGCTTGTATTTTCTTTATACAGGTTGGCACGGTGATTAATTGAAGTGTAATGGTGTAGGTAAACATTAATAAAAATTTCAACTTCTTCTTCTTCTTCTTAGTCGAATACTTCATTGCTGAAGGTCGTGTCCTTGTAAGCCCTTCGTGGCTCTTTGTACCCTCAGCTTCCATTTGCTTCGGTTTTCGGCTTCTCTCAGGGCGTTGGTAACAGAGAGTCCAGTGAGCGCAGTTATCTGATCCGATCAACGGTTTGGTGGCCGGCCGGCGGGTCTTTTCCCTTCTACCTTGCCCACCACAATCAATCTTTCAAGGTTGTCTAGTGGCCGCCGAGCAATATGACCAAAGTAACCAAGAACCTTCTGGTAGCAAATCGTCGACAGTCTCGTTTCTATACGAAGTTGCTCGAGGACAGATTTGTTTGTTCTTCGCCAACACCACATTTCGAACGCTTCTATTTTTTTCCGCTCTGTTGTTCGAATCGTCCACTTAAAATTTAAATTTAAAATTTCGTAGGCCTTAACAATACTATATCTTTTGCTAGTGTTCTTGCTGATTTACATCCTTTGTGAAACTGCATCCTGATTCGGTGGCTAAACAAAAACAATTTGGAAGCGTCTATAGAAGCCTCCTTGAATAACAAACTCATTGTATTTGATTTATAAGAATAGCGTATTTGCCAAATAAATCATATCGCAGAAATATCTCGAGGTTTATTATTCACCCGAAGATTCGGTCACGACTGCGCTTTACATCAAAACCCGTGTAATATAAGAAATCTAATATAATGTACCTCCATAGTGACCACCCCGTTAGAAGAGGGGCAGCGTCGCATAATGTGGCCACTTGGTTACGACCCGCATTACCCGGGGACTATAAACCGAACCGGTCACTTTGCATATTTTCCACTTGCTCCCCGAGTATGTAAGCCACTCTGAATTATTTATCCACGCTTTGTTGAGTAATAACTATGATTAGAATCACGAATGACGTATATTGATGTGCGGATTTTTATTTAATGTATTCGTTCCTTTGTTATTCTTCAGAGTATTGGAATAATATTTGTCTCGTATTCGAGTAGTAGCAGGTCCGAGATTGGACGTAGTTTGAAGTATGTTCACAATAACGGCTAGAACTCTGTCGTGACGTAATAGCGAGCTAAAGCTAATAAATTCAAAAATTAAAATGTACACATTGATGAGGTATGTTGTCTGTTGGATGAATTAGTTTACATTGTTTTTTTTTAAATTATGTTTGAAGGATTACTGGTGGCCCGGGGACCTTTCCAGTTTCACCAGGACAGGTGGCATGAACTAACAGTTGCCCGAGTGCCTCCGAAGGAGACCTAACAACTCAAGAGCAGCTGCTTCCCCAAATTCAAAGAATACTTAAGAGGAAACAGGTAGGAATACGATAACGAGGTGATGGACGCCGTGGAGAGCTTTTTGCAGGATCAAGACCAAACTTTTTTTTGAAAGGGATTGAAGCCTTGGAAAAGCGCTGGACTCGGTGTGTAGAGAGACTCGGAGACTATGTAGAAAAATAAATTATTACGTTATCAAGAGTCATTATATTCTATCTCATTCTCACTATTGTTTGATACATTACTGTTGAGACCTCGGTCTCATGTCTGAAAGAGGGTCGTGGTATTCACGTTGTCATGTCTATAGGCTCTGAGAACAACTTTACATTATGTAGAACGAGAACTCATTCACCTATGTAAGTAAAAAATATAGTTTTATCATATTTCCTCAGCTTGTGACAAGAATTCCCACAGACACAGCCCACTGAGTTTCGCGTGCTTAATTTATGATAATAATATAGGGAGATTTTAATTTTAAAAAAACTTTTTTTGAAATTGAAAGAATTGAGTACATTTTCTTAAATTATTTCGAGCTCGATATTTATATTATAGTGTTTATATTATAGTGAGCATGATATTTGTGATGATTAGTTATCGGTTCTGCCACACATTAAACTTTTGGCAAAATGAGGTTATTAAGGTACTTCTCCCACTGCTATACTTCTCCACGTTGGAGCCACAATGTCTATGTTATTTACATAATAGATTAAGTAAAATATTTCGAATTGTCATTGATTGGTATTGATTGATATATGTAAAAGAAGACATATACATTTATGAACTTAAAACGATCCGTATTTAAATGAAGATTTTATTTATTTATTTTAAATCGATTTTTTGGATAAAGCAAATCCCACCTTGTATAATATATTGTCAGATGTTTTGTTTTATATATTCTCGTATTATATTTAAGCAAATCATAGAATAACAAAACATAATCTATTTGAACTAAACGCGACTTGTGCGAAAAGTGTTAATCACTGCATCTCACTCACACATTAGCTTCCGCCATAGCGTGTGAACGAGACGGTTAGGAAATCCGAACTGTAATCCGTAGATTCGAGACGTGGAACTCCATAAGTTTTAATGGAATGAGTTCACTCTGTGTATTTTACAAAGCGAATAGTTTGTTACTTTTAATGATTTGTTTGTTTTTAAACTTGCATTTAGGAATGTTTCGTACGATGTTTGTAATGTTTTTGTTAACATTATTTTACGTTAAGCTGGCTACACACGACCCATTTAGATTAAACTAGAGATCCCGCAGTAGTCGAAATTCGACTATAATTAATTGGAATTGTATAATAAGTTTGTACACTATTATGATAGTATTTTATACTTCTATAATCACAAATTTCGCCAAGACTACACTATAAAAAATATTAATAAAGACAAACAATATTTAATCTATTCTCAGTTTGACAACGGACGTCAAGAACAAAAGTTTGACAGTAAATAGTATGCATGCGTGTGTGCGTCAAATACATGGTATGTAGTGTGTGTAATGTTTTCTTTATTGATTTAATGTATCTTTTATGCATTATTTAAATAAAATATTAGCATTGTGCACTTCTTCTCTATATTCTCTATAAGTCTGGAAAATTTTATACTCCTCCGCCCGCGCAATTTTCGTAAAAAGGGATACAAAGTTTTTGCTTCACGTATTAATATATAGATACTTTCTATTTCGATAAATGAGGATAAAACGATTACTATTAGTACAGTAGGATTTTAAATATATTTGTTTTTCAAGCCATGTCTGAAGAAGCTTGCAAAGCCTCGGCTCGGCCCAAAAAAATTACGTATATGGGTAGGCTCTGTGGCCCTGGCATTCCCATTCACCATCCACCATCATGTGGTCTGTACGCTTATCATCTATACATATAAATAAAATTAGAGTGTCTGTTTGTAATATTGAAATAGCGGCTTTTTACTACATGCATATTATTATATAGGTATATACGGTACATACACCAAAATAATATTTTTTACAATTTTTGTCTGTCTGTCTGTCTGTTTGTTCCGGCTAATCTCTGGAATGGCTGGGCCGATTTCGATGAGACTTTCACTAATAGGTATCTGATGATATAAGGAGTAACTTAGGCTTTTTTTAGACTAGCTTCGCCCCGCCGCGTCATTCGCAGTTATTGTCGTACCGCGCGCAACATGGCGGGCTTCGCCTATCAATAATCAAATTTAATGTTTCCGAAGCGAAGCGAGAGCGGGTCACTAGTATTTAATATTACAGCTTCATTTATATCATAGGTTTTTGTTTTACTATATCGAGAACGGTAAGGAACTGATAAATTTATGGTCGAATGTAATTCTTGGAATAAGCAAGTCGAAGTTAATACTGTATGTTTTAGTGATGATTAATTGGATCAAATATTTGAGTACTTCAAGCAAATTCGTGCAAAGAAAATCCATTAAAGAAGTATTTTCATTTAGGTTTTCATTAGAAATACTTGATGATGTTAGATTTTTTTGTTTTTTTTTATTACCTAGATGGGTGAGCGAGCTCACAGCCCACCTGGTGTTAAGTAGTTACTGGAGCCCATAGACATCTACAACTTAAATGCGCCACCCACCTTGAGATATAAGTTCTAGGTCTCAAGTATAGTTACAACGGTTGCCCTACCCTTCAAACCGAAACGCATTACTGCTTCACGGCAGGGTGGTGGTACCTACCCGCGCGTACTCACAAGAGGTCCTACCACCAGTAAAAGTTACCTTGTTAGTAAATATATCACTGTACATCAACAGTAATTACGAATGCGTGGTCCGACCAATTATCAAACAAATGAAGCCATAAAATAAATAAACCGACTCAATTACGTTGCAGATCCGCTGGCAGTTTTATTTACCGTATTCTTCGATCAATAATAGACCGTATTAATTATAACATTAACAAATCGAGAACAGCCTTGTATGCAAATAAAGCGTACCGCGAGCGGGTGTTACGTTATTTTGGACTCATTAAGCTTGGGCTGATTTTACACACATATTCGGGCAGAGATAACTTTGCGAGTGTTATGCAGTTAAACGGATTAAATTCGGCCGCGGCTGGATTGTTCGCGTAATGGACACCCTGTATACGAAAACTTATGTTGCTGAATTATTGTTTACAATAATTCGTAACTGAATTGGACAGCAACATGTGTGACCTCGGATAAATTATTTTAAACGTGTCCCGGATAACTTAACATCAAATAACGCATGTTTTATATTATTTTTTGATAAATGTAAATTAACCAATTAAGTTATTTTTTATTGCTTATATGGGTGGACTAGCTCACAGCCTACCTGGTGTTAAGTGGTTACTGGAGCCCATAGACATCTACAACGTAAATGCGCCACCCACCTGGAGATATAAGTTCTAAGGTCACAAGTATAGTTACAGCGGCTGCCCCATCCTTCAAACCGAAACGCATTACTGCTTCACGGCAAAAATAGGTAGAGTGGTGGTACCTACCCGTGCGGACTCACAAGAGGTCCTACCACCAGTAATTACGCAAATTATAATTTTGCGGGTTTCATTTTTATTACACGATGTTATTCCTTCACCGTGGAAGTCAATCGTGAACATTTGTTGAGTACGTATTTCATTAGAAAAATTGGTACCCGTCTGAGATTCGAACACCGGCGCATCGCTCAATACGAATGCATCGGACGTCTTACCCATTAGACCACGACGACTTCGAAATTACTGCTTCACGGCAGAAATAGGTCGGGTGGTGGTACCTACCCGCGCGGACTCACAAGAGGTCCTACCACCAGTAAGTAAGTGCCTAATCAATTGGAGGTTAATGAAATTGAAATTATTGTTGTCGAAATGACGTTTTAAGATACGTGGTCGATAAATAACTTCATTCTGTCTATATCTGCCGCAGAGTAGTCATACGTTCCAGTTTGAAGGTTAGGAAAGCCGTTATACAATATAATTCAGACTTCGAACTTATGTCTCGAGGGTATAGCATCATTCACGGTGATGTGTTTAATCCCCGATCCACTTAACATGTGACTTAACACTAGCGGGCTGGAAGCTCATCGACTGATAAAGGCGTGACGTAAGGTTGAGTATTCTTTTTTACGAAATTTTTGGTAACAAAACTCAACACAGAAAACAAAATTAAACAAATTATACAAAACAAACATATCTAATAATTACACAGGGAGCACGGCGAATCTTTTTGTGGAATAATGCGACCGCAGTAACTTTTTCAATCTGAACTTGAACAATTAAATTTACGGCCAAGTCTAAACAAAATATTTCAATAAGGGCGTTTCGGTTTAATAAAGTTTTTTTTCTTAATTTAGAACGAAAATATAATGACGACCTTAAATCACAAACGGAAAACGCGTCAAAATCCGATCACAAAAGAACTGTTAGGGTTGATAAATACGATAAGGAACCGTTTGAAAAGCCCTCGTAGCGTGTACCATTAATCTTTACATTACAAATTCATTCGGTAAGAACTCACTCACTTGGATTAAGCAGAATTATAAATGAAGTGTCACACAAACGCCCGCAAAAAGCGTGGAAAGAGGGAACCCATTGAATTACGCGTATCGTGGCCGACAGTTTTTAACTGAAATAAAGAAGGAGCTACGCAGCCATAACAGTTTAATCGGGTGATTCTTGGCTTTAGTCGAAAAAACGGTCTGATGTTTTCGTATCTTATTTTGATTACAAAATCGATGTTAATGATAAGGATTCTTAGTATCGGATACTGCCGTTCTCTTACGCTCCAACATTCTGGTCTGAAAAGGAAAACCATTTTGTTTGTTAGGGTACATAATTCTTTGTTTATTTTTAATGTTACGCTTTGTTAATGATGGAATAACAAGCTTACGGTCACCAATATTACCAGTATTTGAAGAGGATTTCATCTAATTGTAACCAGTATTAAGGGGTTTTGGAACGTATTGAAATCATCATTCCAGACCAGAAATTACGTAAGCTTAATATAAAGTTTGCATCATTTCGGATCTGGTCTTTATTACAAGTGACGTTATTCTTATATGTTCTCTTAGAATGAAACTTTTAGAGTATTGTATAAACACTTTTTTTTGGGGGGAAATAATTTCTTATGGCCCAAAGGCCTTTCCAGCTTCACTAGGATAGGGCTCAGCCACCAAGGATAGGATTTACTACAGCTGCCCTTTAAACATCTGCAGAACATAAGTTAGCAAAAAAAACTTACAGGCTTTATTAAATATTGGACAAGTCACTGTTATTTATTTTATACTAGCTGACCCTGCAGACTTCGTGGTGCCTCAATCGATGAATAAAAGACAAACTTTATTTTAAACTTTTTCATATTTATTTTAAACCTTTTAAACCTTCTCTGGACTTCCACAAATCATCCAAGATCAAAATTAGCCAAATCGTTCCAGCCGTTCTCGAATTTTAGCGAGACTAACGAACAGCAATTCATTTTTATATATAGAGATTTTACTATTTACGTTCATAGCCAATGCACGGTTTCTTGCATTTACATACATTTTTTAAACATTTTCAAAATATTACTTGTTAACAGTAGAACTATAAACGTTTCCATAAATTTCTATAACTTTTTTTTATTTTTTTTATTGCTTAGATGGGTGGACGAGCTCACAGCCCACCTGGTGTTAAGTGATTACTGGAGCCCATAAACATCCACAACGTAAATGCGCCACCTACCATGAGATATAAGTTCTAAGGTCTCAGTATAGTTAACTTATCCTCCTCAATATTTTAAGTTACAAAAATATTATTGTAATGAATATTAAGTTGTTAATTTATGAAGGAACTAATTTGCAGATTTAAATCCGCATTCCAAAGGAATTGAAAGTTGGAATGGGGAGTTCTTTGTCGTGAAGTCGTTTCCACAACCCCAGTTGACAGGCCACTCGGCGATTCCGATTTCTATGTAGATGGACGGAAGCTCGGTATTAAATCTCTTTATTAAAATAGACGCTTTCAGTTAATAGGAAAGAATCTGATGAAATGAGCACTGAATTGTAAACCACTTGAGGTGCCTTTTTCATTCAGACTATTTTCTGAGGCAGCGTGATGTTTTTTTTGCTAGTTCTATTTAGGAATAAAATGGGAAAACGGTAGCGCAATCGCCTTGATTTGTTTGTAGTCTGAGGACAGCTGTTTTACAAACTGGGATGCCACCACACGTCACTGATGAAGGAGAGGGTATCTTCATCAACTGTTCGTAGTTTTTTTTAATTGCCCTTGTAGGCAGACGAGCACACGGCCCACCTGATGGTGATTGGTATCGTCGCCCATGGTCTTGAGCAATGCCAGAGGCAGAGCCGAGCCGCTACCTACCGCTTAATACTCTCCACAAGTCTTGTTTGAAGAAGGACATGTCATAGCGCTCGGGAAACACCGTGGAGGGCAGCTCATTCCATAGCCGGATGGTACGTGGCAAAAAAGACCCCTGGAAACGCACTGTGGATGACCACAGTGGCTCCAGGTAGTATGGTAGTATGTTCCAGTATCTAGGTCGTATATTAATATATAAAACTTCATAAACATATTGAATGAGATTGTAATGAAAATGCCGTAGACATTGATTACTTATCTTCTCCTTCAAATCGAAATGCCTGATTAATTTTATGGATCTGAAACACGATTATATTATTTGAGGACTTAAAAGTTCTCGGACATCTCAATTTTTCTCTACGTGGATGATTTAATTGTATTTACTTTTGATTACGTGTAATTTATGAACAAAATAATCTTTGTTATTTAGGTATTGCATATTCTGATTTTAATGCAAAAAAAATACTCAGAGAACATTGACCTACCAATAAAGGCGACGCATAAATCCATAAGTCATCTGATTTATTGCATGCACCCTCTTCAAAATGTGTTTTATCAGCATTCCCTTCCCCAATTTCAATACAACCACAAAAGTTGCAACACGAGCAAAGTAAATATTGCTATTGCGTTTGTGTAACATTTTTTTTTCAATTTAGAATAACTTTATGAACGATGCATAATTCAATAATATGCGTTATGAAATTGGTAAAGATGAAAGCTTTTTTGACAATGTGGATGGATGTTTTTAATTCCAGAAGATTATTTACTTTTTAAGACAATCTAAAATGATCAACTTATTTCTTTATTTTTCATTCCAGAAGTGGATAAGATTATTTAGTTTTTAAAAAAATATAAAATGATCAACTTATTTATTTTTCGACTGTCATGGCGCCGTGACCACGGTTCGCGGTGTGTTGTGGGGCAGTGGAGGTTGTTTGCGTGAGCCAGCACTAATTTTGCCTTCGCCGATTTCTCTCGACATGGCCATGGACGCTTAATGGAAAAGCAGTGGTCTAATAAGCCTTCACGTATCTACCCCAAAGACCCAATACGTGAAACGAGGATTGGACGATTCACCCGTATAGGCCCAAAATATAGCTAGAGATATCTCAGTATTTTTGTTCTCTAAGTGTGAATTCGTCACTTAATTGAAAGCTTTTTCTTTGTCTTTAAAATAGTACCTATTTAATTTTTTTCGTAATAGTCACAAAGAAGTTTGGCCTAAGTCAAATAATTTTGTATAAGCAAAACACTGTTCCGAATAATGTAATTTTCGTATTTACAGTTAAATATCGTAACATTATGAAACAGAAAGGCGATGGTGATTTAAATTCATCCGATGCTAACGACATTAGATCGGGTAAAAATAAAAGACTAAAAATCACCTGGAAAAGGCATTCGTACTGTGAAAGCGTTTGATTCATTACAGTTTTCCATTAACATTCGCTATTTTGACTTTGAAATATATGCTTCTTTCGATGATGTAACGCGTTTTTGAATATCTGTATACTTTTAATTAAAATAGACCGTAGTGTTGTATGGCTTTTTTTTTTTTTTTTTTCGTCAGGAAGAAATCGCCGGACTTCGGCCCTCCACTGGGGATAGAGGGCGGAGCATGTCAGAGTCGAACTGACTAAAAGCTCCTGTCGCTCAACAACCAACGCCCAAACCTCGCATGAGACAGAACTCATGAAGAGGCAAAGGGGGGAAAGTGAAGCGTTTAGTGCGGAGCACATCTCTCCCATCACCCTCCCCCTAGTGTTGTATGGCTACCATAATTATGATCAAGTGTTCTTGTTTAAAGGTTATTAATTTAGAACTCAAGCGTGAAGGTGGCCGAAGGGATTCCCATTATATGTTTGTTAATTGTAACCACGTAACACCAGATGAGCCATTCTTAAAGTAATATAAAGCCTATATTATCTTTGACTGATATAGACTATTAGAGTTTTTTATAATTTCAATGATGACAAGGGAAAGATTAGATTTTCCACACTATACTCTGAAAGGCAGTAAGGATAATCTAAAATACCTAAATATACCTACAAAGTTTCCATTAGCGTCTGGCAGTGTATCGTTAAGACACGACGGCTGCATAAGCCACTGCTGACAACACAGTGGGTCCCCTTTCAATTCGTACTCAAATAAATGGAATCGTTCGGATCCGCATAAATGAAAACGGTGGAACAAATTGATTTCTCACTCAAACAGAGTCGAGTGAAACCCATTTCTAGTTTCGTTCTTTCTTCTATAAAATATTTTCTCACCACAATACAAACATTGTATTGGATTTCATCGAAAATGTTTGGTTTTCATTTTATTGATTTTAAGGAATTTGTTTTTTGTATTTACCGAAGCGAAGTTTAGCGGATACATTTCAAATCACACAGTATGATTGAGGCCGTCAGCGCAAAAGTGGCCTAAGCTTACCATAGTTGTTATGGAGTAATTTTCATGAATTTGAATTTGGGTAGGCAAAAATAATGTTTACAAAGTCATTATTGGTTGTAACTAGGGATAGGCCGGTCTTGCATCAAAATTTATTATATTTTAAATAAATTGCAATATACTTAATTATAAACATGATTATCAAAAAATTGTGAGTTAGGCCACTTTTGCGCTGACGGCCTCAATTCATCGTCGTTTGTTAGTGCCTCACTCACTGTCTATAGAATTTGTATACAGTCTTGTTTCAAACTTATTGCACTGGAATATAGAATCTGTCAATCGGAGCGCATAGTTGCTTAGCGGCAGAAATAGACTGGAGCCCGAATATCCATATAACTAATTGGGCTCACAGAATCCAGGCATATATGAATTTTAATTTAGAACGACATAATTGGTATTTGTTTAAATTTTAATACTAAAATTTCAAAATAATGAATAAGAAAACGCGTAATTCAAAACTTCACAGTCTCAGAATATTATGATTTGATTTTCGTTTATGTTTTTTGTTAAAGCTCATCTTCCAAAGATCCATGAAGAACTCGTCCATAAATCCTAAAGCCCCACTCGAAAACTCCCGAAGCGTTTCGTTGCTGCAAGCGACTGATTGTAAATCAATCATGTCATTTAATCTTCCGTAAGAAAATTCCTGTGTACTCCCTAAATAGGTATGCGATGTAAAAATGAGTCCCGACTCGTTGTGTGCGTGTTCGTGAGGCGTTCTCACGCACGACTCGGCTGCTCGGTGGCCAACGAAGCGACAACAAATGCCTAATTGAATTTTCAGCCACGATATTGTGTCGCTGTCAAAAAGATTTATACTTATAGATTGTGTACTCGATATATCCCGTGAATAGGGCGAAGACGAAGAAGAAAATTTCGGCTATCAGTCATGCGATCTAACTTTTATGCGTAGATTGTCCGGTCGGAACTTGCGAGCTTTTATGTAGTATATGTCAGCGTTACGCCAGGGTTTTCACACATAAGATCTATTACAATAAAAATACAGTACAGATACATAAAACATTAGTTATTTATTACAAAAAGTTACGTCTTAGTTTTTACACAATTAGCCATTTTGTGTTGGTTATAGCAACAACAACTTCTTTTATACAAATAAATATAATTACTGCGAAACAATTCACAAAATACACAACACAAGTTCTTGTTGTGCGTAGAGAAAAATACATATTCCTTTTTTAATTTAAAGATGGCGGCATCTTATCAGCAATATACCTCGCCATTCCAGTAACAAGATTTCGCTTACGAGCCTTGTTTCTTAGAACAATTGAAGGCTGACCCGAATTCGAGAATAAGGAGGAAAGCCTGGTCTCTCGAAGTCTTGAGGGTGCTTCAGATAATTGAAAGAGATCGCCTGTGGAGCACTCCGTGTCGAGAGAACAAACGTGCTGCCACTTGGTTACTTCAATGTACTTTTCAGTTTATTTTAGTTAGACACACGTGACATCTAACAGGAAAGATTTTTTTCTTAACCTTGTTTTTTTATTATTTGGTTTACAGTGGTTTCATGGATTACACAAAGAGTATCTTCTTTATCTATACTAATATTATAAAGCTGTAGAGTTTGTTTGTTTGAACGCGCTAATCTTAAGAACTACTGGTCCGATTTGTAAAATTCGTTCAGTGTTAGATAGCTCATTTATTGAGGAAGGCTATAAGTATAGATATATAGCATCACGGTAAGGCCAATATAAGTGGAGCACCAATAAATAATGTTTCAAATTATGGGTTTAAATAGCTCCTTAGCATTATATAATTCAAAAATATAATAGCTTTCTACGTGAAATGAAGTGCGGGTAAAATTTAGCGTTATGCCAAAGTAACTATTCCACGCGGACGGAGTCGCGGGCAAAAGCTAGTAATATATAATAAAAATAAATCATATTTAAATGGACCAAATTTTTGAGATGATACTATCATCTCGTTTTTACCATCGCACCTCCTGCCATCGGAGTAGAGTTCATCCATATTACCTGGAGTCACTACGTTCATTCATAATGCGTTTCCAGAGATCATTTTTGCCACGTACCATCCGGCTTTGGAATGAGCTCCCCTCCACGGTGTTTCCCGAGCGCTATGACATGTCCTTCTTCAAACGAGGCTTGTGGAGAGTATTAAACGGTAGACAGCGGCTTGTCTCTGCCTCTGGCATTGCTGAAGTCCATGGGCGACGGTAAACACTGACCATCAGGTGGGCCGTCGGTTCGTCTGCCTATACAGCAATTAAAAAAAAAACCGGCGTTAATAGTACATGTTCGCTTATTACAAAACATCTCTGTGGATGTGCTGTGACAGCTGCGGAGGTATTTTGCACATTTAAACATACGTAAAAAACTATTATCAAAAAACAATTACTGCTATTATTAAAGGATTTCAGTATTAAAGAGTTTAAGTACTGAACTCTAAAGCTTCTTATGTTCCGTTGAAAGCTCGATTTCGGTTCGTATTTGAATCGACAGAAACGAGGCAGGAAATGAAAATGTTGGGAAAGAACTTTCAACATCCCCTTTTTGGCTTAATTCCAAAACAGATGTCTTTAACATTGTCGGTCGGGGATGATAATTGTTTTGTTATGAATTTAATTCGATGTATCACTAATGGATCATGATCAATCAGTAATTTATGTACTAGAAATATTGAAACAATCAAAATGTAAAGTAATGGCGTTCCTTTGGTTTTTTGGTGACGCAAGGGAGTGAGGCTTACGTTGATCCGTTCTTAGTATTATTGAAGAAAGTCGAGATTTAGATTTTCTTTTTTGTCTGATTTGTATTTCTGTCTTCGCAGATTTAATAAGACATGTGTTTCAAAATTATTTTCGATAAACTTAAGATAATTTATGAATACCGTTTTTATTAGGTACTAGCTGTACCCGTCCGCTTCGCTGGGCATTTAAAATTAACATTATTATTCCTCACCCCCACAAAGATTCTCATCATTAACGCCCCCGCAACTGGTCCAGGGAGTCCAACACTCATATAAATATTAGCCTATTCATTAAGTACATGTATTTTTTACGTGGATACCAAGTTTCAAGTCAATCGGATGTATGGTTCAGTAGTTATAACGGAACATCCGTAAAAACCAGTGTAGATTTATATATTAGATTTAGCGATGCTCAAACAAAGTTTTAAGTCAATTTTTTTTTATATTTAATAAGCACTTCCGTAATAAAGTCCGTAATACAAAAATACTGACCTACATTTCTTAACTAAATGCGCAACAAAAAAAAAACCTAAAAGTACGCCATTCGTATTTACGATTACGCCGATACGCGTTACATACCTCAATATTCTTGTTTCTAATATTATTTTATCAGGGGAAATACGTTTCTTCGACGTGCTTATTCTTCAAAGCCTGTTTGGAGAGGAGCTCGTAAAATTTACGATCTTCGAGGGTGGGTCAAACTGTCTCGTGCTCTGTTCCGAACGCGTTCCTTATAACACTATAGGCACTGTGTGGGTGATGCTGACTCATGCTAGGATGTTCTGACTTCTTACGTGCATAATGGTGGTTCTGACAAGAAAGCATTTATCGTTGATATCTCTGTTTTATGTTGTTATATTTATTATTAATGCTGTTTTCTTTAGAATGGGTAACATATATTTTTCCTTTTTCAAATTTCGTTCCTTTTTTTGCAATCTATCTATAGTTTCCACGACTCAGAAGATTTGAAGAGACAGACGTAAGTATAACCAAGAATACAAAGGTTCGAATAATGAGATGTCCGGTATTTCCAATCTTTCTGTATGGGGCTGAAACATGGTCGTGTAAATTACAAGATCGCCGGACAATCGTTGCCTTGGAGATGTGTTGTTGAAGACGACTGCTGAAAATTCCGTGGACAGCGTTTCAGACCAACGTTTCCAGCCTTAAAGAACTACGTATACAAAATAGACTTTTATCGACTGTTCAGCTATGAATTCTCAAGTTCTTTGGACACATCTCCAGAAAGGAAGATTCCATGGAAAGACTTGTCATACAGGGCCGTGTAGAAGGCAAAAGACCTCACGCGCTGGATTGACGACCTCATTACTAGCACTACAAAAGCCACCTCATTACAATGTGTTCGCAATTCTAACAGTCGCCTCCAACGGAGGAACACCGCTCGACGTGCGGCTACCTTAACTGGTGGTAGGACCTCTTGTGTGTCCGCGCGAGTAGGTACCACCACCCTGTCTATTTCTGCCGTGAAGCAGTAATGCGTTTCGGTTTGAAGGGTGGGGCAGCCGTTGTAACTATACTGAGACCTTACAACTTATATCTCAAGGTGGGTAGCGCATTTACGTTGTAGATGTCTATGGGCTCCAGTGACCACGTAACACCAGGTGGTCTGTGAGCTCGTCCATCCATCTAAGCAATAAAAAAAAAGCTAATGGCCCAATGGATAATCGGTGTACATGTATGATAAAATGAAATAGGTACGTTCTTTACAAACGATTTTAGCGATAAAGGTATAATAAAGTGTAGTGTGTTTTACAAAAATAAAAGTTTGGCGTCATTACTGGCGGGAGGGCGTATTGCAGATACGTATGGATGGGTAAGACCATTCCATCTACTTTTGAAATTTAGCTACTATATAAGACGATTGGTTGCAACTTGAATAGCGGGGCAAAAGTCCAACATAGTTAACGGTTATTTCACCGTTCAAATCGGAACGTATGACAGTTACATAGCAGTTGAAATATGTAGGTTGGTTTTATCTGCCCCATGTGAGTTTACAATAAGCTCTATGAATCGTAATAGACTAACTGTTTATCCAATAGATTGACCATCCAACCAATTATTTCTTCGAATTTACCCAAAATATTTCACCTTGTTCTAAGTAAAGAAATCAAACTCTTCAAATATACACAAGTTCTATCATTGAGGGGGTTACAAATTGTTTTTTCTTGGGAACATTAAGCAAATAGCCAGTATTCCGCTCACGCAATCTGGCCCTAATGGCGCGTTAAGATGTGACTTAAACTATTCGATGACTTGATACAATTTACCCCAAGTTTGTGCCGGTGTGTCAAACATGTTGATCTGATTAGCTTCACTTTAAGGGTAAGTAATAACTATGCACCTTAGTTGGTCCTTTGAGTTCTATGGTTAGATGAATTTAGATTATAATGAATAACTTAAAACAAATTAATTAAAATTATGTTACAATGATAAACATAGTTACATCGCGTAATGCCTTTTGCTTTAACTTTTTTCTCCTTTAAACGACTATTACAGATAAAACGCAGTATGTACTATGATTATTTTGTGGCTATTAAGAAGACTATTTTTTCGAATATAACTAATTCTCCTAGCATCAAAGGCTTCACCCGTTCTAAATTTGTAATTCAGAAAAGATGAATTACGTTCCATTTTCCATAGTTGAAGAGTTACCTGTGTCACTCTGATCTATAAACTAGCAGTCGATTTGAAAGTTCGTTCATATGTAAAATCACGAACCATTGAACACACTGTCGTATTTATTAAAGCAAACATACCCGGCGCTGCCTGGGTCGTTTCATTTACCGTGATAAAAATATCTTATATAAAGCCTATATTAAAAAATACAGGTTTTAAACTAACTTTATGCTTAATATTTCATATATCAACGTTAGAGTTGCATCGCTCGATACGTGTAAGTACATCGTCAGTGTTATCGTTTAGGATATGACGGCTTCGTAATGTTACTAATGATTGTGACTAGCTGCGAATGTTTTCACTGGTGATAGGACCTCTTGTGAGTCCGCACGGGTAGGTATCGCCACCCCCCACCTATCTGTGCCGTGAAGCAGTAATGCGTTTCGGTTTGAGGGGTGGGGCAGCCCTTGTAACTATACTGAGACCTTAGAACTTATCTCAAGGTGGGTGGCGCATTTACGTTATAGATGTCTATGGGCTCCAGTAACCACTTAACACCAGGTGGGCTGTGAGCTCGTTCACCCATCTAAGCAATAAAAAAAAAGACCTTGTAAATGTGGATACGATCATTCTACCGATTACTCCTACCAAACAATTGTGTGCTCCGATTTGAAATAAAGGGCAGTTTTTAGATCTGCGACTTCAATTTTATGTTATATGGTGGCTAGCGTATTCAAGTTTATCTGCTTAACACTAGGCTATGAACACAGCTTCGGTCGCAAAATTAAATTTTCATTATAATAGTGAAAGCTTTGTTCAGTCAAATAATAGAGAGACAAAACAAAGATAATCCCTGAAGGTGGAAGACGGCCACGTTCCCAGAACACGTCCGAACCTCAGATTAGTCTAACAAGTAACTTTCGCAATTAATACCAACCGAGGGTTATGCTACAATAGATTTGTTACCTACATGTCAGAAATAAAGTTTGCCTCGGCTGCCATAAAGGGATTATTCGGTTTATACAGAGTACACAGTTTGGGATGTTGTTTCACAAAATTTAGGGCACCAATATCTAGTTTGATTTAAGCCAATGTTTAATATAGAAGGAATAGGAAACTAAAAAAAGAAAGACACCAACACAGATACACACACACACACACACACTCACACACACACACACACACACAGATCTAATCTC
Organism: Bombyx mandarina; assembly: GCF_003987935.1. Next base: position 3,527,669 of record NW_021011481.1, read on the forward strand.
ATGAATCGTCATCGAAATGTTTCCCTACTTTTGTTTGCTGCAGGCCATGTAAAGCATTTAGCAATCAGCTGAAATACGGGTAAATATTCTTGTTTGGCGCGGGAGTGCCTCTCCTTTGACAAACATTTTATGGATTTACAAAAAAACTATAGTGCTAAAACTTATTATTGACAATTTGACAGTTTTCGCGAGTCATAAACGTAATTAAAACATGTCATTTTAATTTTAATTTTAAATTATGATCACTGATTCTTAAACAGTTTTTCATACGTGATATTTGTTTGTTTTTTTTAAGGGGCAGAAAACCCCACAAAAATATTATGTCATAATTTATTTAGTATCGAAAAAAATATATGGAATTAATCCAAATTTTTTTTCTCTGCAATTAAAAAAAAATTCGAATAACATAAAATTTACTATTGACATATCATGCCTAACTTCCGTAAGCTCGAGCATACCTATTGCAGAAAATAATGAACAAAGTTACCCTTGTCGAAATTTGAATACGGGAATGGGCTACCAAATTTCACTCATCGTGAATGGAATGTAGAAACAGTCAATTATCAAATGAGCGCTACGGAGATTCGACTGAGAATATGCTATCTGTGTATTTATTTGACGTAAACACTAAATTATATTGCGGAAATCACTAGTTCGATTGGATAGTCAAATAATTCAAATATATGTCGATTTGACAACGATGCGATGTTAATTGGCATTAGGGTTGTTAAACGAGTCGCTCGACACTAGCTTAATTAAGGCCGACATTATTATTCCATCAACTCAAATTAAATTGTAAAATTTATGTATGTCCGATTTTGATTTCGAATTATTACCTATTTTACTGTGTTAACTAGTATCCTCAACTAAGTGACGAGAATGCTGTTATTGTATGTTTAAAGCTTTATGTATGTATGTATACATATCGAATAAAATTTCGAGTCTATTTAATTGTTTTGTTTTAATTACCTTTAGTGTGTGGAGTTCACAGTTATACTAGTCTAAGTAATTTCTCAATTTTAGGTATAACGACCTTAACAACTTTACAAAAAAAAAAAAACAGTAACGCGATTTGCGTATATCTTGTGACGTAATTCGAAGTTTAAATACTAAAAGCCGGCAAAGGCGGAAAACAAGTTATTTCTAAACCGATGATGATATTTTTGATGTATACGGATAAGTGCATTACAAAAATAACGCGAAGGCTCGATAAAATCCAACCGCATCTCGTGAAAGCTAACTTACATAGCTAACACGTTTTATAATAAACGTTTGGCTCGGCATTATAGTTGGCCAGCGTTCCTATTCAGCGCGGAATTGTTTTCATTTGCCGTTGCGCTCACTCCGTGCCTTTATTATAAGAGAATATTGATGTGAAGAGATGGAAATTGAATGAAGAACGTTGTTTATAAGTCGATTTCTCTGAATGAATTAACTTCGCTCTCTTTATCTTTGTTTTTGCAGTTTCATGTCATTATCTTCCTCTTTGCTCAGCTTATTTCATAAACTTGTAATTTCTGTATTTTTTCTAAATCTTTTTATAGATTTGTACATTATTTTGTTCATCCAATTGAAACCAATCTAATTGCAAATAAATAGATTATAGACTGTGGTTTTGGTATTTTTTCTAATAAAATACCATTAAAGGATTTTGAGGTGGCTAACCAATCGCTTACACAGAGGGTAGGTAGGACAACCGTTACCCAATACAATTGAGATTTTAAACACATTCTTCAATGTTTGCCGAAGGCGTTCAGATTGTTTTTTTTTCTGTACACCGCTAACCATTTAATATCAGGTGGATTGGAAGCTCGTCTGCAAAGCTAAAAATTTATCTTCATAAATATTGATATCTGTTTTTTGTATACCTAATACAAATACGCTGTCGGTGTCATAAATTTCATAGGTCCCCTCAATGTCAAGGATAAGTTATGTAAGAGTTCCTTGAAAGTGAGCACATAATATATGGCGGAATTACGCAAGAGATGTACGCAAAATTGTATATATTATATACAATTTTAATTTTTAGGTGTTATGCCAAAACTCGGGATCTAGAAAAACATTAGGTATAGAAGTGATTTGAATTTTTCGACCGTTGTCGATAGCTGCGCTGTCTAAAAACAATCTCTATAACAACACGTTAAAGTTTTTTTTTCAGAGGCAACGTTTCAGTGACGCTATTCGACGGTATCCATACCACCACCCTGCCTATTTCTGCCGTGAAGCAGTAATGCGTTTCGGTTTGAAGGATGAGGCAGTCGTTGTAACTATACTGAGACTTTAGAACTTATATCTCAAGGTGAGTGGCGCATTTACGTTGTAGATGTCTATGGGCTCCAGTAGCCACTTAAACCAGGTGAGCTGTAAGCTCGTCCACCCATGTAAGCAATAATTTTTTTTTACGAAGGCATCATTTTTCAAACCGCAACTTTACTCAGAAAACGTTTTCTAAGTAATTATACTAATGAATTGAAATCCGTTCATGTACTAACAAAATTTCTCGGTAAAGCTACTACAATGCTGTTTCACAATTATCCTACGGCGACGAGACGAGTCCTTTAGGCGCGTAGGTAATTGTGCGGGCGTGAGGTCTCCGGGGAGTTTTTAATCCGACTCGAACTTTCAGAGTCACATTAATGAGGGAATAACACCGTATTACCCGGCCCTATTTCGTTCGCAAAGTTAGATTGAATAAAAGGTTGTGTACGTGTATTAGTGTCGAAAGTTTGGAATTTAATTTCACTGCACGCATCTGATTTACAATAATTATTTTAGGTTTAGAAAATTACTTTGAATTGTGATATTTGAAATCTGACATTGAATGAGTTTTAACCTGACATTCAATTTAGACAATGACAACGCTTGTAGCTGAAAGTAAGTATTGTAGTTTTTGACGAAGCATGTGATAACTCTATTTCTGTAATCTGACGAAGCATGTTGCGGATAATATGCGGATAATAACATGTACTTTTAGGTTAAGAATATTATGTTCTTTTTTCATGTACTTTTAGGTTAGGAATATTATGTTCTTTTTTTTTATAATAAATTAATAGGTGCTTTCAGGTTTAGCCTTTTGAATTTTTTAGTTGTATAAAATCAATGGTTTTATTATTTATAAAGACAAAGAGAACCCGTGCATTAGTTTAACCAATAAAACTCTATTTAATAAAATTTAGACAATATTGTCAATCTGACGAATGTATGATAAAAAGTTATTTGAAATTGATGATAGGCTGTACGATTATAGAAATGCATGAAAACAATCTGCGTTGCATTCCCTTTATAAATTTATAGCTGATATTAAAACCAGCGCTTCACGCGTGTCCTATCATAAATTTGTTCCTCGTGTGACCTGGCTTACTTCAAATTGGCTCTCGTTACATGCACGCTCAGTCTGTTTCATTCGATAATGCACCATTTTTTTATAAATGTCTTTATTATTTTGATTTATTTTTATTGCCCTTGTAGGCAGACGAGCATACAGCCCACCGTGGGTGGTTAGCGTCGCCCATGGACTTCAGCAATGCCAGGGGCCGCTGCCTACCGCTTAATACTCTCCACAAGCCTCTTTTAAAGAAGGACATGTCATTGTCATAGCGCTCAGGAAACACCGTGGAGGGGAGCTCATTCCATAGCCGGATGGTACGTGGCAAAAAAGATTTCTGGAAACGCACTGTCGATGAACGCAGGCAGCGGTTCCAGATGATATCGATGAATAATTTTGATTCGCGAACGTAATATTTTGTATGCATGCAAGTTAATCTCAATGGTTAAAATGATTATAATGTGACTTTTAGTATTCAAAATATTGAGAAATACGTAATTCTAAGTGGATCTTTTTGTGTTTATGTGCGCGGATTTTGTAAGAAACAGCGCGATTTGAGCTGTACATTACGACCATCTAAGTATCCATTATTGTAAACTTAAAATTCAGATTAAAAGTACGTAATTTATAGATTTTAATTTATTTTCATCGCTTGTAATTAAAATCGAATTAATTTATAGTAATACAGTTTTTACTTTTGTATCTTATATATTGTACATTTAAGATTCAATTAACTCGGCTAGGCTGTGCGATGACCTTTGAAAGGCGAAAGACTGGGCTCAGTGGTGTGCATTGCGATAAACTTATATCCAGATGTGGACGACTGTGGGCTGATGATGATGATGACGACGTTGATGAAGATCCAAATATATTTAATAAATACGAACAAGCCAGATAGTTCACTTATGTATTTATTTAAATTAAACAGCTCACTGTTTTAACTCGTTCTCTAAACCAGATCACGTAGCGCTGTAACGTCCCTGTTGTGCACTTGTTCAAAAACGCTGAGGACGTCACACATAAACCGCTCCGAGCCCACTGACCCGTCCACCTATTTCCCCTATAATCCAAATTAAGCCTTGTTTCTAGAGACAAAAGGCTTATTCTCATTTGAGGGAATGGGCTGCGTCGAGTCTTATTAAGTTCGCCTCATAAGCTCCTTATCAGGCAGTGTATGGTAAAGATAACCGGCCAGCGGTGGCCTTTATATGCTGGACTGCATTTGTACTCTCGGGTACAACGATGATACGTTTTAAAATTAGTCACTTTACAACGTGTACAAACCAAGTTGAGGTGTGTTAGTTGGAATTGTTTATTTTTAGCTAATTGTACTCAGAAGTTACTTGAATTAAATAGAATATTATTATGGATGATATTAAGCAGGTTATTACAATGTGGGGTATTTAAGAAGAGTAATATAGCAGCAGCGATGTTTATTTGTATATTTTTTGTTGTTTATTGTTTGCGCCCATCTTCGTAACTACGAAGCGCATATTAATATAATTTTCACACGTAGACAGAGAGTAATTTGGAGTGGAATATGTAGTGTTGGTCACCTAAATCGGATCTCCCAAAAAAGATTTTAATTTAATTGTATGTCCAATTTTTTAAGCGTTTCATAATTATCAAATTATTGTATAATGCAAATACGATAGTGATTCGTAATGTATGTAATGTTTTTACGCCAAAAACTCTGAAAATATTTTGACGAAATTCTGTATGGATTTTGTTAAGCCCTGCGAAATAATATTACTAATAGTTTACCTTTCTTCACATTTCTGAGCACGGCTTTCTGCTCATACGATATAAATTGTAATACTATAGTAGAATTATTTTGTCCGTGCAGTTTGGGTCATAAAACGTAGCCCGGCTAGGGCAGTGAGTATGTTGCGCGGGCGCAACGCCATTATCGATAAAAACAAATGAGAAAACACGGCGGCGGAGTGGTATACGAAGGGTGGTGAGACATTGTTATGTTGTGAGTCATTTTTATTTACCTGCAAATTATAGTACATTATGTCACACAAATGACAAAACTAAATACACTATCGATAACGCTTATCGACAGCAATAATGCGCATCACTATGCCCGTCCATAAGGCTCGTGAGTGGAAGAGAGACCGAAATACTCGCTTCACTGCTCCGTTTTTTTATGACCCAAACTGCACGGTCAAAATAATTCTACTATAGTACCCGGAACAGTGGGAGGACCATTAGTACCAAAATTAAATAAAAGCTTACATATGAAGCAACTAACAGGACTACTCTCAACTAACAAGAATAATACATAATGTCTCCGGAAAGGCGAATAAATCAACATTAAACAACTCATGCAAAGTTGTAAATCTGTCATTTGTGTCGCGCACAGTACCTGTCCAACTCTGGGCTAGTATTCTTGGAGCTTTAGCGCATGAAATTTGACAGCCTCGCCACTGCTCTTCACTGATATTATTGAACTCGCATTTATCGGTTTCACTTCGCCTCGCAAATTAATACAGGTCGTCGTGGTCACTGCGTTAAATTGTGTAAAAACTTGGACAGTTTCAATTATGCCGCGGATATTATTGGCGAGTCACGGACGCCGAACGCGCGAATAAAAGAGGTTTAATTTAACCATATTGTTGGCTCTGAATTTTGTTCATTCATCTGGACGGTTTCAATGTTGTGTTCCACGGGTCTACCGTGATCGAAGCAAATAGTACAAATTTTCCTGTAACGGGACGTTTTCCTGTTCACAGAATATTATTATTATTATTATTTTATTGCTTAGGTTGTGGACGAGCTCACAGCCCACCTGGTGTTAAGTGGTTACTGGAGCCCATAGACATCTACAACGTAAATGCGCCACCCACCTTGAGATATAAGTTCTAAGGTCTCAGTATAGTTACAACGGTTGCCCCACCCTTCAAACCGAAACGCATTACTGCTTCACGGCAGAAATAGGCACTGAACTAGCTTTTGCCCAAGACTTCGTCCACGTGGAATAGTTACTTTGGCGTATATCTACATATAGCGTAAGCTTTCAAAAGGGAAAAATACCCCGATTTTGAAACATTCTTTACTGGTGCTCTGCTTGGTCCTATTGGTCTTTGGTCTTAGCGTGATGTTATATAGCCTATAGACTTCCTCAATAAATAAGCTATCTGACACTGAAAGAATTTTCGAACCAGTAATTCTTAAGATTAGCGCGTTCAAACAAACAAACTCTTCAGCTTTATAATATTATAATATATAATATAGTAGGTATAGATAGTATAGATATCGAACAGTTTTTGTGCGATACTCGAACGAACTAACAAAACGAAATTGAAATATGATACTGTCTTAGGTTTTTACGAGACGTAAATAAAGTTAAAACTTCTTTTACGGCTTAATCTCGCTCGCACGAATTCTGTAAAGTATTGGAGCCGTCGGAAATAGTGACAATAAAAAATGCGAGATTAAACCGTAAAAACAGTTTTAATTATGGAACGTTATCAAAAGCCAAATCGTAATTACTTTTTAATTTTAATCTTACCGGCGCGCTCCAGTTAAAGTATAGTTTAGTTATTAAAATTACGCAGAAGTTTCTAGAAGCGGTGGATACTTGGATGCACCAATGCACATAATCGTTAAGATTATCGATCTCTTAATTTTATTGCAAACTAGCTGACCCGGCAGACTTCGTAGTGCCTCAAGCGATAAATAAAATACCTTTGTATAAAATAAACTTAAAACAAACAAAAAGAATCCGTCCGACGGAGGACACATCAAAGGAAAAACAAAATTGTTTTATTTTTATTTAATTCCGAGCATTTTCATATTTATCTACCTTTTAAACCTTCTCTGGACTTCCACAAATAATTCAAGACCAAAATTAGCCAAATCGGTCCAGCCGTTCTAGAGTTTTAGCGAGACTAACACGAACAGCAATTCATGTTTATATATAGAAGAAGAAGATTATTGAAATCCTAAATTCTAATATCAATATCGAAAACATTGAACCACGATTACTGAAACGAGTTCACCTAAACGAAGCGTCTTTATCGAATCCAATGAAATTATTCCTGATACAAATAATTAGTTTAAATTCATCAGTCTACTGAAGAATGTTATTGAAGCTCCATGAATATTCATTACAAGTAATCATCTCCGAGTAAATACGATTAATTTGTGTCAGCTACTCGGATCTACCATTCATAAGCTTTGCACAAAGCAAATATCCGCCGAAATACATGACTAATTTTAGTTACATTTGAAGTATTATATTAGGGAATTATTGATATGTGAGGCTCTGAAATTAGCTTTCCACAATGGAGTCCCGTCGGTGCTATGAGGTTTGCCTGTTCAAAGTATGTTTTAGGAAACTTTAATAGGTAGGCAGCGACTCAGCTGTGCTGCTTGCTGGCTTTATTACTAGGCGGGCATAATCATGGATCGCGTGATGTTTTTTATAGGGTTAATGATTACAGCTCATCATCATCATTATCATCAGACCACAGTCGTCCACTGCTGGACATAGGCCTCTCCCAATCCACACCACTGAGCCCGGTCTTCTGCTCTCCTCATCCACTTCTTGCGGTCTCAACTTACAGCTCACCTGGTGATAAATGTTGACCAGGCATGCCCAGGCATATCTACCTGCTTGCCGCTACACACCTTGAGGTATCCGATCATGTTTACAGGTGTATTGTATAATGGCTGAGACTGCCTTCTTTTCAAGCTGGAACCCACTGATTAATAGCGGAAGTAATTAGGATGATAATACCTACCCGTGCGGGCTCACAACACGACCTTCCGACTACACCTAATTATTTAGAATATCATATCATACTATATTTGTCTTCATTGCAGATAATAATACAAAGGGCGAACGTACGCTATTACGTACATTCTAAAAAGCAATTTAACGATGCAATGTTTGACATATTTGTATCAGGTAATATATGACTTCCAAAGCATACATAAAAATATTTTTTTGGTCGTCGTCTCGTGAAAAGACTACCATATAACAAAATTTATTTTACGAACACGACATAAACACGGAAATGAGAATTGTCATTCGCGTTCGAGGCGTCAGTTTGCATAAGTTCAAGTAAATTGGATGCTATATGAATCTTCTACGAAAATGTCATTTAGTAGATATATCTTCGTGAATTTTGTTTTGAAGCGGAAATTCGATTGCTTATCATTTTAATAATAATATAATAGTGAATGGTTTTCACAATGCTTCGCACAAGAAATTGTCTAGTAGGTAGGAGGTGGTACGGGGTACCCATTTTTTTTTTCCTACATATTCTAGTGACCTCGATGGGCTATACTAGATTCTCCGGGCGAGTAGGTGAGTTCACAGGGCTCAAACCGTACCGTAACCGTACCGTAAACAGCAAAAGCAGTACCGGATCAGAACCGCGATCCACTGAGAAGAACGGCGAGAAAATCAGTGGGCTGTGTCTATGGGTTAATGTACTCGCCGAGCCCTTCGTTGCAAGCGACGGGTTCGACGAGAACGATGACCGGTGCTTGAGGTACCTAAAAGCACCGTTAATGTATCGGAAGGATCCGAAATGACGTGTTTAGGGCCACGTAGACTATTTACCATTCGGTCTACAGGATCGGGAATGCAGTTACCGACGGCCACGATGAGAGGGTTCTCGTGTCGTTTCGCTTTGTACCCACACGATTACCACATCCGCTTAGTCCAATCCCTACAAAATTACACGTTATAATAAGATATGTAGCAGTATTAAGAAGTAACAACTTGAAGTACTTAATTTCCATTCAACTAACTTCGTATATAAGAGGGAACGAATACAAAATAAAACGAACAGAATACACAAGAGTTAAAAGATTCAATGCGAATTAAACTTTTTTGTATAGGCATTACGGATCCGGCCTAAAGTCATAAACTTAGTTGAAGTTCTAAAGGGAAACATTCTGAATCAGTACAAAGGGGAGTTCATAATAACGCCGCAACTCCATTCTATGTACTGTAATCATCTCCCATTTCCAATTTCGAAAAGTTTTTTCATCTTTGTTCACATCTGTTTCGGCTCTTTATTTGCCACGTTTCGATTTTCGCGATTCCTTAAATAATTATTTTACAAAACCGGGATTCGCCATTGCAAGCTTCATACAAATGATGGAATTTTTTCGATTTAAAAAATAAATTTGTTTCTGTTTCTGTTCTTCATTAAAACTTTATAGCCACTCATGGTTCTAACCATAGATAATACACATGGAGACTTACTTCTTAGCTAAATAGTCACTACCTTCCCTATTTATTTTCGTAGAGAATAATGTTTTAAACAAGCATTCAATTGACTAACTAATGACTATTAGAACAGAGTTCTTTATCGCACGTTTTGTTTCCGGTCTGAAGGCTAGACCGAAAAAAGTCTAGCAACGAAAAAATACATCAAAAACCGACATTTCTTAGCAGTTATTTTTGTGTCACTTCTCGACCACCTAGGAAACTGAAACTTTTCTATCGATTCAACTGGTCTTCAATTTTGAGAATATGTAAAAATATATAAATTTATAAGAAATAATAAAATAGTGATAAATATTTTTCTTTGTTATATCAGAAATTTATCTGCAATACCAATATTCGCATTTATTCACATTCTAAGATTTGTTTAATTATTATTATAGAGGTTATATAAAAGAGGCTAGCACGAGTTTTCAGTGTTCAAGATAATTTCAACACAAGATCACACGATGCTGTTCGAATTTTAATATTTCGAATAGGTTTTCTTTAATGTATTCCTGTCTGAAACGCTGTTGGTGATTGGTCGAACAGGGCTGCAAGTGTCTTTCTACGTGATTCGGAAACAAATTCACGAATAAAACCCTGTGAAATAAAACAATACTGGAATGACTACATTTCTTTTGGTTTATAAAGTATTTTATTGATCTCATATTCGTTTTGAAGGTGAATTTCCAGTGATTATTGCAACTAAGTGTGGAGTGAGTGAGTATGTGAGTATATAAAAAAAAAAAAAATTCAAAATTTTTTCTATGAGAACTAAGATTGTTGAACCTAGGAGTTAAGACACAATAATTCTTTAAATTTCGGTTTTCATTAAGCGGTCGCTAACACAGCTGATGTGCATTCTCAATACGACATTTTGTTCTAACTTTGTTGACAATGTAGGAATAGTTTAATTCTCAAGTCTTAAGTTTCCTTCTTCTTACATACTAAGTACCTAACTTTGCAACCACGTTACACCAAGTGTAAATTTTTGAGAATCTATTTCGAAAAATATATTTTATGTATATTTTGGGAAGGCCAATTCTAGTAAAGAAATATTATCGCGATAAGAATGGACTACTAGCAGGTAAACTGGGAGCTTCTCTTGTAAGTTTTATGTTGGGTTTTAGTACTGCAACGTGATTGATACACTGTCGAATTACTTTACTTTACTACTGTATGCTTTGTGAATTTAAATTCTTTAAAACATCGAATTCGTTAATTTAGAATTAACGTACGGTTCAGTTTTAGTACTCTTAGATTAATAAATAATCGAAGAAAAGAAATAGTTGTTGAAAATGACGTCAGGCAAGTTATTTTTTTTTTAATTGCGTAAATGTTTCTATGAACTCACGATACACTTGATGTCGTCAGCTACATTGACACTTGAAGTTGAAGCTTCGATTGCATTGTATTTTTTTTTAATTATATTAATGGGTGAATGAACTATCTGTTCACTTGCTGCTTAATGTTTATATGTCTTTGTCTCATATGTATAATATCTAATACTGTCGGTCTTCATACAAAAAGAAATATTAGCATTGCATTATCCATATTTTTAGAATTTACTCATAACGTTAAATAATATATTGTAGGAACGTGTGCTATCTGCGTATGTAATTGTGTTACCACTTTGAATTAGTGAAATATATGTAAAGGTGCCTTTCTATTAATGCAATCGTTCCTAGTAAAGCGATCTTGTTCCGAGTAAAATTTAATACTCTGTGTTCGGAGCGATTTCGGATCGTTCTGTCCTTATAGATTGATTTATTGGCGCCTCGGGGCATTCGACGCATCCCTATTTTCTGTTAATGGAAATCGTAACGGAGTCTCTTTCATTTTTTGCTGTGACTTGGGACTTTAAGCTTTATTTTTTCGTTACGAAAGAAAACGCGTTCTTTTTTAATGAGAAAATAAAAAGAAGAAAACAATTCATGAGTCTACTGGAGTGGGCTCCTTGTGTTAATTGATTATCGAAATCGACAACAGCAACAAAGTAAATACGGTCACCCACCTTGAAACATGAGCTCGGAATCTCAATTATATTGTATAACAGATTTCCTACCCTTTAAAACTGAGCCCGCCGACAGCCAGATAACTTGGACAAAGTGATTGTGACGGGCAAAGTAGAAGGAAAGAGACCCCGCGGCCGATTACCTAGCCTTTGGTGTGACCAAATAACCGCTCTAACTGGGTTGCCAGTCGCAACCGCCATTCGAGAAGTTGAGGACCGGACGAGATGGAAACAGCTCACGAGACAGGCCACGATCAAGTTTCAGGGACACGACTTTCAGTAATGAAGAAAGCGACGAAGAAGAAGAAAACTGAGCACTGGCAGCCTCGCAGTAGAAATAGGGTGGATGGTGGGTACTGCCAGTGTGTGCTTACCTTACCACCAAATACTATAAATAATTAGTAATCCCAGAACGCTGGTCTAAATACTAAGAGAACGCTGATTCTTCGGTGGTCTTTTTCAACACACGCGGCAAGAGATGGGCTATTTTAGGCCACATTAGATATGACAAAACCCAAAAAGTAGTAATGTAAGTTGATTCTTCTATTTCTATTGCTCTCACAATTTTATCATTTCAAGACGTTTTTTTTGGACTAAAACTCACATTTTTTTATAAATCGAATATGTTTTTTATTTCGATTCCATCCCTCACGACCCTATTTCGATCTTTTCGTCAATGGTTTTAGTGTAATTGTTGTAAATATTTTCACGAGGAGTGCCTTTTGATGTCGGATTAACTTAATATTGGCGACTACAGCTAAAAGTAGATTGTTATTTATATTTTGACAGCTTTTCATTAACCGCGTTGCATTTATTTAGGTAAGAGTATTTCTGTTAAAATTTAATTGACAATTCGCAGGACCCGCAGGGCTTTTAACGTTCATTAAGTGCATTCTATTCTAACTGGCTGTACATAAATAAAGTAAAGTTTTCATTCTATTGATTTAATATTTATATGCTTTGTAATTTTATATATTTAGGCAATTTATTATTAACAAAGACTATTAATACGCATATTTAAAATATCAAAAACAATGTATGAAAAGATCGCATTAAAAAAAAAATGTTTGTATATAGTTTTATATGAGAAAAATAAATATATCCTATAATTTTTTTTTTAGAAATTCTTTTTTTTCTATAGACACGCACATGAGCTGAAAGTCCACTATAGACATCATAACGTGATTTCCGTCACCCATCTAGACATTTCATATTAAATCTCCGTGTTACTTGAAAATAGCTAAATATTTTTAATTGTAAATAGCAAGCAAACATAATAATATGACTTGCCTAAAAAAACCTCATCGTACTGGAACATTTATCAAGTGATTAAACCAACACGACCGAGCCGAGCGTGCTATAGCGCACTCGTGCAAGCAAACAAAATACTTGTAAATGATTTATCGAAGGCTCCATTGTGCCCCGCATCCCCCATGCTGGCTAAATATCAATGACAGTAAGAAAGATTTATTACTTCCCGCAAGAAACACAGAGGCANGCCTAAAAAAACCTCATCGTACTGGAACATTTATCAAGTGATTAAACCAACACGACCGAGCCGAGCGTGCTATAGCGCACTCGTGCAAGCAAACAAAATACTTGTAAATGATTTATCGAAGGCTCCATTGTGCCCCGCATCCCCCATGCTGGCTAAATATCAATGACAGTAAGAAAGATTTATTACTTCCCGCAAGAAACACAGAGGCAGAAGTTCGAGTTGCAGTCGGTTAGCGATAAGTTTCGAGTCAGGATTTAAGTATTTAGTTTGGACTGCTTCTTGTGTTCGTTTAATGGATGTTCTTGTAACTGTTAGTATTGATGTATACATACAGTTCGAGATTTAACTTATTCGTGTCGTAAAATGTGTCGTAAAGTCTAATACTTCGAATTTGAATTGTATATTTTTTGTAGCTCTAAATGAGTAGACCGATTCTCATCTCGTCATGTCTAAAATACATAGACGTCGAGACGACGACAAAATGAGTCTTGCCATCCACCCATCTTGAGATTGATCTAATTAACTTAGTTGAGATAAGTTAATCTACTTTTTTTAAAGATAAAGAGCACGTCTAAATAGTAAACTGATTTAAACATGAAAATACTAATTCTATTTACCTTGGTAAATCTGGTTGGGTATTACACAAAAGTAATAATATATTTTAAGCTTATTAGACTTTGTTACGAGTGAATATTTTCAGGTTAATCTGATATCTTCAAGTTTATCTTTCAAAATTCGGTTATTTAGATATATGTATATCAAACTAATAAGGAGTGTTAAATAGAACGCAACTTGCTTTGTTTGTAATTAAATACATATATTTTTAATTTAAGTCCAGACCTAATCGAGATTCATTAATTGCTTGGTAAATCACCAGACAATGTTGAACTAAATAAATACAGCATGTTATTGAAAATTTGATGACGAAGACGATAAAATGAAAGTTTGAAATGAATTCCAAACCTTAAGGCAAATAATAAGGTCTTTTTTGCCTATTAAGTTCCCGTTTAAAAATTTGAAACGTAATTCATGTATGGCGCAACAGATGCTAAATTCAAATTAAATTTAGTTTTATTAAATTTGAATTCTATTTTCAAACTCAGTCATTTGTTTATTGATTAGTCTTTTGTTTTCTTGTTTGTTGTGTCTTTTTCATCAATATGGACTTGATAAAAATACAAGTAATAATGGAATACGAGATCCGTCACGGTAGCAATACCGGACAAACGACTCACAACATTAATGACAAGTATGAAGGGCACTATGGGGAGGAGCACTACAAGTGAACGCACGACGTTATTGCTTTGAATGCTTTCTGATATGAAAATTTTGACCTGAAAAATGAACCCGACGATCGCCCGAAAATTAAAGCCAACCACGATAAATTAAAGGCGATGGACGAAGCCGACGATACTCAATCATCAGCTTACTTAGTAGCAGCTTTCAGCGTTAGCATCAAAACAATATTGGAATATTTTAGTCAAATTAGCTAGGTATAAAACTTGAAACTGTCGCAGGAGCTGAGCGATCTCCAGCGCGAGGACAGGGTTAAGATATGCCTTGTATTGCTTAACATACAGAGAAACGAAGGAATTTTGAATCGTATTCTTACTTGCAATAAAAAATGGATTATTTTTTATAATCGTAAGCAGTGCTCTTGTTGCTTAGATCCTAAGTAATGCCACAAACGTAAACTTACCTCTAAAAACCCTTTTTGGCGGTTTGGAGCAGGTAAAACTCATCACAACTTCTTAATAAATGGCATCAGCATTATTGCGGATGTGCACTGTGAGGAACTGGATACAGTGATGGAGAAGCTCGCAAATCTCTAGCCAACCTTGGTTGATCGCACGTCCCTACTGCTCTTACACGACAGCGCACACCCTCATATGGCATAGCATACGGTCTCTCTGAGCTATAAGACCTAAGGCTGGAAGAAGTTTTCCGTCATTCACCGTACTTACCAGACAATGCGATGACATATTTATACTTCTTCTAAAGATTTCCAAAGAAAGTCTTCTCAGCAAGGAAATAATTTTATACCAAAAAATGGCTTTGAACTGTTTGTGTACTGACTTCTCAAATAATGCAATTGAAAAAATTACCATTGCGCTGGTAGAGATGCATCGATACTACGGGTGCATATTTTGATTAATAGAAATATAAAAAAAAAAGATATTTAACTTTCTGCGTGCTAAACGCCAATTTGTAGGTAAAGACATAATATTTAGTTCATACATATTCGTTTGAAAATCACTTAACTATTATTACAAACCAATAAGAGTTTATCCTCGTTTTTTTTGTTTACTTAATTGACAAAAGCATTCGTACGTAAATACATAAAAAAAAAACACATGCCGAAATTTAAAAAAGCATTAAGTTCTTGTATTACTACTCAAACGGCCATCACAGCTCAATAATCCTAATGGGAAAAATTCCTTAAAGAAAACCCTCCCGGAAACTCGTATGCTACGGCATAAAGAGATCGTTTAGCAAAGAAGAAAATGCGATTAAATTAAATTTCCGCCAGTACGAAGTCTCAAAGGCCCTTTCGATAGCCGCAATATCTCAAGTCGGGCATCAGCTCGGTTCAAGTCCGTCGATCGGGTCTCTCCCCGGTGCGCCTTTTCGTTAGGTCCTATCTAGGCTGCGCTTACGTTTAGCAACGTTTTTGTACGACACAATAATACCTCGTCTTTCAGTTTTGCTTTTAGAAATAGGAACAGCTTCGAATGGTGTGCTCATTCCAAATTTTGCTTTTATATGTCATTATTTATTTGCTAAAATCTCTATATACCTATATATATATATATACGCAATAAATACGCAAACGAACAGCAATTCATTCATATATATATATATATATATATGAATGAATTGCTGTTCGTTAGTCTCGCTAAAACTCGAGAACCCCTGACCGATTTGGCTAATTTTGGTCTTGAATTATTTGTGGAAGTTCAGAGAAGGTTTAAAAGGTAGATAAATATGAAAATGGTCGGAATTACATATAAATAATAATTTTGTTTTCCCTTTGATGTGTCCCCCTTTCCGACGGATTTATTTTGTTTATTGTAAGTTTATTTTATACAAAAGTTTAGGTTTTTTATTTATCGATTGAGGCAATACGAAGTCTGCCGGGTCAGCTAGTATCTCAATAATTATTTTATAAATCTCATAACGTATTACTATTTACCCTAATGTTACATTGAATTTTAATATTAAATAAGTCATTCAGTGACCCAAGACCGACAGCGGATATAAACAAAGAGCTAAGGAATATAAATACTAAATAGACAATTGAAATTTCGAGCTCATGTCTTAAGGTGGCTGTGAACATTCACGTAATGATCCCTAGGGGTTCCGCTTAGTACTTAAGATCAGGTGGACCGTAAGATTGTTCACCCATCTACGAAATAAAAAATACCAGCGCTATTCATACTTAGACGAATTTAGAAGTCATGTGCCGTCTACACTTCGTGCTTCCTGTCTTAACAGTTTTCCACATTCCCTCTCGGGTCGTTTCCTTTAGGTAGTTTCCGAAGGATTAAATACTTGCTGGAAGCTATTACAGTAAATTTACTTCACACATTAATATTGTGGCGTTCTTTTGACTCCGAAATAACATTTCTTACAAGTAGAACAATACTTAATACTGGTGCCTGACGTGTTGGTGACTAACTTTGTAAACCATAAAGGATGATTACATTGATGCGGTACACATAAATAAATTAATAAGCCAACGTTATTGTATAAAACAATGAGAATTATAAATTTAACTAATTACGCTGGGAGCCCGTACCAGCTTCGCATTTGTGGAGCGCAAGAAACAATTACACAAGTCTGAATGTAGTCATGTCTCATGGAACAGTAATCACCTAATACAAATTGGAATTTGACCCGGCTTACTTATCTACGACAATAACAGAATCTAAGCAAAAAAGAAAACTATTCTAAGTCTCTTCTTAGGTCACTTCCATTAAATATACATTAGTGTTCCGGTCTTCGGAACAGCCAGATCGGTGTGTAAGTGCGACGTAGAAAGAATGATCGTCCGCTAATGCCCGTTCCGAAATAGTGAATAGAACGAACTCCCGTGCAGTTTTATTGTACCCTTTCAACGGAATTGACCTCAGAAATGTCTCCATTGTCACTATCAAAGGCTTCACATACTGACATTGATAATGAATCTAAATATCACATTCCTTTTTGAAATCTTACTCTACGTATTGTCACTAGGTATACCAATCTAAAGGATACAATCTACCGTATAATTTTTAAGCTTTCACCTCATATTTCAGGTGACGGTATTCACTTTGTGATAGGGATTCCGGTGAGCATTTAACATTTGACGAAATGTCCAACTACAGTAATTCAATTTGTATCATATATGTATATTTCAAATATAGGATATATATTATACAAATTTAATTGATATCATCGTGGATATCGTGGATCGTGCTTCAGTGGCGAGTAATAGAGGTCTATGTCCAGCATTGGATTGCTATAGGCTGATGATCTGATGTGATGTGATATCCCAAATTCCTCTCTCACTTATTAATGAACTTGAACAGTTTGAAAATTTTATTACGAATATGAAGTGTGACTGTCAAATGCATTTTCCTAGAAAATAAGGCAAATGAAGATTATAAAGTTAAAAATGTTGATTGTTTCGTACCGTGTCGCTTCTGTTGTTATTAGGAAAAAATGTGGACGTTTTTATTTCGCAAATACTACAGATCAATTAAATTAACAATTTGATTGAGTTACAACACATGAATAGAAACATAGATCTAATGAAAAAACTTTTGTACATTTCAATTAGGTCCCTTTGAGATACAGTAATTTTCCGACGTTAACGAGTTAAATTTTATCGAAAATTAATTGCGACATCTTCATTGAAAACTTTTCACTCAAGTTTGGTACCTAAATTTTGTCGGAAACTTTTACAATACATTGTATCTACCGACGAACTCTAAGGGGTGACTGAGTAACGTTGAAATAAATCTTAAGCAAATTTTCTCTTCAATCACCCGTTGATGTTTTCGAGTGGATGCCCAAAACATTATTAAGAAAGTTGCGAGTCTCGTTTCGCGCTAAGTTTAATTACGGCAAATCAATAAACTTCGGTAAATACTCGTGCCTAATGTTATTTGCTTGAGACCGACTTAAGGACAGTTTAATTAAGTTTCTTCCAGTGTAGCACCTTTGACGAATAAACACGGCTTTGCGTTCATTTATGTTCGCATTGTTTGACTTTGTGAAAGGCAGCTCAATATTTTTAATTGACTAGAGTAACTGATTGACTGGCTCTGGCACAATTTGGTCTTGAGTTTTTTTATTATTGCCCTTGTAGGCCGACAAGCATACGGTCCGCCTGATGGTGAGTGGTTACCGTTGGCCATGTACTTGTGGCGCGTAGCCATCATACAATGCAAGATATTTGACAAATGCCTGAATCTCGCTTACGACATTTTCAAGATAAGCTCGCATATATACAAGTTCCGAACAACAACATTCGGACCGTCGGTCTACCGAGCAAATATTACCCGCTCGGTGGAAGATCTGCCCTTTGTCGTTTAAGCCTCCCAAACTGTGACATTGCTACCCACCACAGACTTCAGCAATGCCAGGGGCAGAACCAAGCCGCTGCCTACCGCAAACCGGAATCTATAGTCATTACCACCTGAGTACTGCTACTTGCTAATACTAACTTGAGGTATTAGTTGCATTGGAAAGATGACTATGCCGGTCATTAAATAGAATCACTTGGCGACACGAAATAAGTAGGATGGTGGTAGTAGCCCGAATAGTTACGCCCTATGAACTATTCTGAAGACAAAAACAAATCGGTAGGTGTACAGCGTGTTGGGAAAGACGGGTATAACTAACTGCCTTTTACAGAATCTCTCGTTTTTAAATCTCTCGTCTTTTATTTGCTGAATACTAGAAGCGCTAGTACTTAATCATTCTCGGATATTAATAATACTACTGAAGCAGCAAGCCGCTGTCGATCTTGAAAAGTTTTTTGAAGTTATACTTCTTTAGGCGCGTTATGAAAAATTGATGAGAGTGAAATTTTAAGATGCGCGCGCACCGTGACACAAATTTAACAGAATGAAGTTGCCCACTAAATCGCTCATTACAATACGACCGACGTAACTTACGATGTCAAGAAAAGGATGTCCAATATGCGTGTTTGAGGATGTTGTTTAATCGTTTTTTTTTCAAATTGATTATAATTTAATTAAAAAAAAAGAAATAAAAATAAAGTATAACTTCTTACGCGCGTACATAAGTACACGCACCCTTTTTTTTATAAAATCTTGGTTAAAGGAATAGAGGTGAAGGAAAGAGGTTAACGGTTCTTAGAAAAGATCGTGAGCATTCAAGAGCTGGATGGTACGTGACAGAAATGATCTCTGGAAATGTATTATGGAGGAGGGCAGTGGTTGCAACTAGTAGGGATCACTGTGATTAATTTTGATAATGACAAAACAATAGACTGCCAATCATGTATCGTGAGCTCATTTCTTTATTGTATATATTGGTAAAGTGCCCACTCTACAAGTTACGCCCTCACAATTTATACTACTGTGTACAAAAACACAACACTATAACAACGGTAATCATTCACGGTTAACATATAAAGAATGTGAAAGAAAGTAGGTAATGAACAAATTAAAGAAAAATTACAGAAAAACTTTTCAACCAAATATAATAAAGTACCAGGATAGGTCGGTTTTCGGTCGTACTCATTTCGAAAATTTTCACCTATTTTTTGTTAAATAAAAGTTGCCTTCCTTCTGAATTAAAACAAAGCTTTCAAATTGAAATCATCGTTTGAGCTTACAATTTTAAATCTGTTGTGTGTGTTGCCTGGTGCGTCGGTATCGCCGCTTGTGAGAGTGAATCAACATCAGTGTGTTCATCATTTACAAGGCCAAAAATGTTACTTTCCCGCTTACTCCCACAGGGCTCTTGTAATCGCTGCAGCTGTGTGAGTGAGTAGGGCTGTCGGTGTTCGTTCTCGGGCTTCTTGCGTGTGTGGGTGACCGATCCGGGCCCGCGTAGCCCCCGCCAGTTACGAGACGATCGTAGCGGCACTACGACGTTCCTACGCCGTAGATTACCGCAGCGATCGCTCCTACCCGCATCGGACAATAGAACCGGCGACAGATCGCGGCGTTTTGTTATTTTTTTTTGTTAGATGTGAATAAAAGACACTTTGTGATATCCTTTTCCACTCGTAAAGCGGAGACAGTATGCTGGAAGGACGTTCCTTTGTCCTCTACATAAACTGTCACTGAGGCGCTATGAAAATTTTGAACATTAATTTGTCAGTATTATGGCTCACAAATTGGGACAGCTTAGTCGTGTTGCGGTTAACTGAGCGGATTGTAAGGGATCGGTTAGGCGTTGTGTATAAATAAGCAAGCGCGCCGAAACCATTTTAGGTGTACTATTGTAATCTCATGTGAACGCATTTGTGTGTTGTGTAGCGTAATTAAAACAAGACAATTGAACTGTAAGTGTTAACATGGAGTTGGTAATAAGCGCTCAAATATAACAGGTAATTTTTATAATTTACATTTACTTTTATTGTTGTCGTAGTAATTAATAGTAGTTTATTTTTACTCAAAATCTAAGACGTTTGCCGAGTTTTTAAATTTAAATGCTCTAGTACATTTCTTATCAGCGATGAATGAAAGTGTAATTTCGGCATGGGATATTTAAATTAAATAACTGCTTAGAGAGCCTTCTTGGTTAGATCTATTAGAAATATAAATCTAATCACGGCTTTCATTATTATTAATACTGTTGTAAAACGTTGAAAATATTATTTATAGAAATCTTTGAGTTCTCATCACACTTTCTTTTATTATTTTAATTGCAGTGTATGGAATTAAGTGTAATGTTAAAATTTTCAACGTTTTAAGTATAATTTGTGACATTACAACAATTATACTGTATTTGGAAAGGTGCTATTTTAGCGCTGTGACATAATTTTTTTCGAACCAACTTTGGAGTGAGTCCTTAGCGGTAGTCGCTTAGCTTTGCCCTTGCCATTGATAATGCCCATAAATTACGGTGATCATTTGCCATTAGATATGGCATGTGTAACAAAATATTTTATCGTGTTTGAGCTAATGGTACACCGAACGCATTATTGTTACTCAACGATACCAATTTTCATGATGTACCAGAAATTTTGACGCGGTCGTCATCTATCGTCTTTACTATTTATAGAATTATAGGAAATTTGTGATTTGAAAACTGAAATATATTTTATCAAATATTTTCAAAAAGTCATGTGTCGATTTGAGGCACGAGTGAATACCGAGGCAAGAAAGTACCTTACCCCACTATATGGAATGCGATGTAACTGATGCCCGGTACAGTTTTTTTTTTTTTAAGTTATTTAACTTAAATTTTGCTTAGCAGAAGAATTTGCAAAACGAAACATAAACACTTAACAACTTAGGAAGTTTATTCGTGGGCGCGCAATCTAAAGCAAAGCCAGCCTACAGACGTCCTTGGCGCGGCACGATACCTTTGACCTTAAACACATCATTTCGGATCCTCCCGATCCACTAACAGTGCTTTTAGGTACTTCAAGCACCGGTCATTGTTCTCGTCGAACCCGTCGCTTGCCACGAAGGGCTCGACGAGTAGATTAACCCACAGATACATCCCACTGAGTTTCTCGCCGGATCTTCTCAGTGGGTCGCGTTTCCGATCCGGTGGTAGTTTCTGCGAAGCACGGCTCTTGCTAGGGTTCGTGTTAGCAACGTCGTCAGGTTTGACTCCCGTGAGCTCACCTACTAGTTAAGATTACGCTGAAATAGCCTCTCAAGCCTATCAGCTTAGCTAGGAAAAAAAAACCTTAAGGGCATACTGAATTTCAATTTGGTTACATCGCGTACCTGACAAAGAATCATTTGTAAAACGTAAATTTTCACTCATCGTTTTCAGGTCCGGATTTGTCGGTAAGTCATGATATCAAAGAAAAAAAGGTAGGCAATTAAAATCGAATGTTTTACTAATGGAAAGGAGCTGTAACACAAATGCACCCTGTATATATTTTGAAGTCGGCTATAAATTTCAGATTAATAAATAAATAATAATAGAGATTATGGTCATAACAGGAACTGACAACAAAGAAGATTGAGATTTGAATAACGGTCACAAATTACCAGATCTGCTTTGTGTAGGATAAATCAAGCGGTCAATGATCCTATTGAATTCAACGATTATTATAATTATCTTTGAATGTAACATTATTATGCTATTGTAGTGTACAGTAATATATGCCTCATTCAAGCTTAAGTAAGATTCAATACTTAATATGGATGGTTTCAAAATTGTAAATATTTTATCGAAAGGAAGCTATGTATTACTAAATATAAACGGTTTCACTTATATTGAATTGAACAAACAGATATTTTCGGTACAAATATAAATTTTACCAAGTGATATAATCGTAACCTTTATTAAAATAAACTTATTACAAACTTTACTGTTATTTTAAGAATACAAAATGAACGATGTATTTCTTTCTATTAATTTTAGACTTAAGGGTTTTCCGCTTTCGATTTATCAATAAACCAGTCTAAACGCTATTTTAATAATTTAAATCATTATCATTAAAATAATTGGAAGCATTTTTGTAGGAGTTTGGATGGAACATGGAGCGATGTTTTGTTTCATTCATGTATTAAGTATAAGTACTTTACACTTGAAGTTTTTTTTTGATTTAGTTTAGACAGAAGCATTCTACAAAATTCACTGTCAAACACAAGAAATTTTGCGGCCTGTTAATAGCATCGCTGTACATACTGTACATCACTGGTGGTAGGACCTCTTGGGAGTCCGCACGGGTAGGTACCACCACCCCGCCTATTTCCGCCGTGAAGCAGTAATGCGTTTCGGTTCGAAGGGCGAGGTAGCCGTTGTAACTATACTGAGGCCTTAGAACTTATATCTCGAGATGGGTGGCGCATTTACGTTGTAGATGTCTATGGGCTTACCACTTAACACCAGGTGGGCTGTGAGCTCGTCCATCCATCTAAGCAATAAATAAAAAAAAGACGAGAAAAGTTAGACGGCGCCATATATTTTACTTTGACTAAATTAAGAAAAGCTGTAAACTATCGCATTCGTTAATCGCCGTCACAGCTTAATGTCATCTGTAAAAACTTTTGATTCTATCTTTTTTCATAACTTTAGTATGTCATCCTAGTTCCTTTAGGATAATAACTGTTTTAGTTGTTGATCTCTTAATATCTTTTCCAAAAAATTAATGTTTCTCTCCGATTAAGATGTAGCTTTATGTATTTGTTCTTGACGCTTTAGGGAAGGTTTCTGTCATAGTTTCATCAATATACGAAAATTTGACGTATGGATTTTCAACGATAGTTTGCATTAGATACATTTAGCGATAGTCATAACCAAGCCAGGCTGTTTTCATTAGTTTTTTTTATTGTTTAAATAGTTGGGTGGACGAACTCACGGCCCACCTGGTGTTAAGTGGTAAATGGAGCCCATAGACATCTACAACGTAAATGCGCCACCCACCTTGAGATATAAGTTAGTCTCTAAACTTCTTTTTTTTAATGTATATATATAATGGCTCTTAGTTTATCCTGCATAAACTCCTCGCCTTTGGTCAAAACATTTTTCAATATATTTTTTTTCCTACCTATGCTGATAGCCTTGAGAGGCTATTTCAGCTTCGCCCTAACGTTTGTAGGTGAGCTCGCGGGGCTCAACCGGAGAGTTGCTAACACTGACCCTAGCCAGAGCAGTGCTTCGCAGAATCTACCACTGGATCGGAAACGCGACCCACTGAGAAGATCTGGCGAGAAACTCAGTGGGCTGGATTTTTCAAGGAATTCTATTTATGTGACATTTATAAGTTCCAGTTTCGACATTACTATTAGAGTCTGAATAAGCCTCAAACAGCTTTTTATTATTATAAATTACATAAACGAATTATAGTTAAATTATAAATAAAAATTTCAAATTATACCCCAATCATAAATTTGACATAAAAGATCCCTAAGGTCTAAAGTTAAGCAATGTTTACCCAGCTTCTAAAGAGATCCGTAATAGTTTCCTATCTATTTAGTGTGCTGGTCTTACAGTCCTCTGTAATTCTGCGTTGAATTGCTTAGTAATTATGGTAAAAGTAATTATGGAAAAAATGCTTCATGTTTTCTAGTTTCAAGGCCAGAATACACGTTTGACTTTGGTTCTAAGATTTTACTTTCAGATCTTAAGGTGAGAATTTTATAACTTCAATAAATTTAAATTGTTTTGGAATCTAAGTCTAAATAAAAAATAGCACCTTATAATTCACATTTAATAGTTTCAGCTCAACTCAGCAATTAAATTTAGTGTATTAATTATTATACTGATACTATGAACTATAAATTGTAATGTATTTATTGATCTCAAAGCCCATATGAACCGGTATGTAAGTATTTTTCAAATTTAAACATTGATTCCGTCCGTATGGATATTTGTCCGGGTTACACGTGTATATTTAACCTACTGCACCCATTAATTTAATACCGCTTAAAACATGTGCGATTGCATTTTCACATTCAAACTGACACTTTTGCAGGATTTATTCCTCTCTGTAGTTACAGACTAAAAAAATATACAATTTTACTGCTACAACAACAGTGGAACTGTTACAGCAACTAAATAAGCAATACTATAATTAAGTCGTAATTCTGATAAATCCAGCTTAAATTCTTCTCGGGTTTTTATGCCCTTAAGAGAGCTTAGTTCGGAAGATGATTTCAAATAAAGTAGTCAGTGGCTACCTGAGGTATCTCTCAATATTACCAGGACATTAAGATAGAAAGGTTAGCGGTAGGCAGCGGCTTGGCTCTGCCCCTGGCATTGCTGAAGTCCATGGGCAACGGCAACCACTCACCATCAGGTGGGCCGTATGCTAGTCTGCCTACAAGGGCAATAAAAAAATTAATAAAATAAATGCCAGTTACATATGAAAACATTTTTCGAGTGTAACAAAACAGTTGTACCAATCCCTGCGAGCCCATACTCAGCATATACATATTCGTTGTTATTTAAAGTTTAAATAGTATTAAATACGAGTAGGTATAAAGTATTCTTAGTTCAAGTCAATGATTTCATGTATTTTGATGCCACGTTTCACATAAGATCGATAATCTTGCAATTGGAACCATTGTAGGTATATTGTGTGTTCGTAAGGATAGGCACGTCATTGTCACATTATTCTGCAAAATATTTGTACGTTTTGGTTATAATATAATATGTATAATATACTTTTCTATATCTTTCCCTCACTGCAAAGGATCGCGACCACATCTGACTTTCCTCCACAGTGTTTGGTCATGGGTGGCACGGACCGCATGGTACAGACTACCACCAATTGCTTCCCTTACTAGATCTGACCATCTGGTGTTACGCCCAAGGCGCGCTCGCCCTCTATGCGACCCGCAATTATGAGCTTCTCTAATTCATGTCTGGGAGACCGCATGATGTATCCGAAGAAGTTCATAACATACTACATACATACTATAAACTACCACCTCATTTTTTTTAAGCTGGAGACGGCGTTATCGTTTGATGTATATTTGGAGGGAGTTAAAGGAAATAATGATGTCGTTGTTATGTAATATTTGTATGCTATGTACATATATCCTTGGAAATGCTTACGAATAATATCTAATTCTACTCATAAAAGAAATAAAATCATGTCTCGTTTCTTCAAAATATAACTATTTAATAAATGGGTACACGCGTTATAACTTTCATTTGGCGGAGACAAGGACCTTCAGCTACTCATTCCTTTGGTTGTCGTGGGAACGGCGCAGCGGGATTTTCCGCTGTGAAATATCTTTTGTCATTTTATTTCAGTGTGAGTTTTCAGAGAAAATGTCAGCGAGTCTTAATATAAATTTAAATTGTCATTCTCGTGCGCTGACTTAATGTGAGAAAGCATGATGTACGAGTATTACAATATTAGGTTAATTAATATGTTTTTACTGGGAAATGCAATTATATTTCAGTAGCACGAATGTTGAATCTGAAATATGTGGAGCTGGAAATCAAATTGTGAACATATTTACAAAATAAAACTTTGAATTTCATGAAACTCTCATTGCTTTTCAACACAAACAGTATGAAATACTAAATTGTGCGGGATTAAATATATCCTACAAATATGTATGTAAACGTTGCTTTATATAAATAAGCTTTAATCTTATAATAATCGCGTTCAGTTGTTTGAGAACCTAAAATATCCGACGATCACTATAAGGGTTTTGTAAACCCAATTAACTTCATTTGAGTTTGACAGAAATAAACATTAAATGAAACTTAATCACGACATTGCCAAAAATTACAAAATAAAATTGTTTAGTAACTAATGGTTTTGGTCAGTGTTTATACGTTTTTTTTTACCACGCCTTCTTCACTTCAACCATGCGCATGCTTTGTTTTCGGGTTCATGTGCTCATGTCGGGTTTTTCTCTGCTTATTTTTTAGTTTATATCACGGTGTAAGTATATGCACACGTAGCTTTAGCTCCCGCAGAACACGAAAGGAAAACGGGAATGACTGAAAATCAGCGCTGAAACCACGTCAGGTAGCATCGGATGAGATTTTGATTCTTTTTGATTTATCTATATAAAGTAAGTAAGCGTTTTCTATGTGAAAAGTTATATTATTATTATGTATTTTTTGATGTTATCTACATTGATGGTTGAAACATAGCGGTTTAACTTTTCAGGAACATTTTACACTACTGCTTATAGTACTGATGTAACGTTTTTAGGAAGCCCATAAGGCTAGGTATCAACACTTTTCCTTTCTTTTTCTGCAAAACATTCATGCGTTTCAGTTTTAAAGTGGGACAATCGTCAGACAGTTAAATTGATTCTTCGACCACATTTGCCAGGGTGGGTGAGGGTTGTGATATTTATCGATTTCGAACCATTTAACATCAGGTGGATCGTAAACTCACTTATCTATCATGACATAAAAAATAGATCTTAATGATTTTAAACAACAGAAGATTTCCGATAATTCCGATTTATGTAAAAAGCGACTTAGTGATTTAATGGTGATAGGACCTCTTGTGAGTCCGCACGGGTAGGTATCACCACCCCGTCTATTTCTGCCGTGAAGCAGCAATGCGTTTCGGTTTGAAGGGTGTGGCAGCCGTTGTAATTATACTGAGACCTTAGAACTCACATCTCAAGGCGGGTGGCGGCATTTACCTTGTTGATGTCTATGGGCTCCGGTAACCAATTAACACCAGATATGTTGTGAGCTCGTCCACCCATCTATGCGATAAAAAAAGATTAACATGTTACAAGTTAAGATTTTTTCTATTGTTAATAGTATCAAACCTATTTCAGACCTCAAATACCTATTTGAGAAGAATAAATGACCCTAAACCTCAAAAAACTAATGTCGTTTAAGATCATTAAAATTATTCGGCACTACCAGGAATTAACCCAAACGCCCCAATCGAAATAAGCTGTCTAATTAGTTTGACTGCTTACTTAGTGCTTAGGCACTAACAACCAGGCAATTGTCAAACTCATTATGTTGTGTATTTCGGATATACACCTACCACTAATATTATAGCACAATATCTCTATATATAAAAATGAATTGCTGTTCGTTAGACTCGCTAAAACTCGAGAATGGCTGGACCGATTTGACTAATTTTGGTCTTGAATTATTTGTGGAAGTCCAAAAAAGGTTTAAAAGTTGAGAAAATATAAAAAAGCTCAGAATTATACAAAAAACAAACAATTTTGTTTTTCCTTTGATGTGTCCCCTTGATGTGTCTTTTATTTATCGATTGAGGCACAACGAAGTCTGCCGGGTCAGTTAGTTAGTAATAAATATATGATTTAAATCGAAACTGAAGATCGTCCGAATAGATACAAGGCTTCAGCCCGTACTTATACAATGGACGGCTCCGAATCCTACCTTAAAGTTATGTGTATACTTGAAACTGCACGATGTTACCGTAGTGTAGGTGAACCATACATTGTGATGGCTCGGACATTTTTTTTTTTTAAATAACTCCGTACACCGCATGCACACAGGTCGCGGAAGGGAGCCATATAACATGGTTCTCGTCGCCCTCCAGCCTACCCCCGAGGGTAAGCAAATATTCAACATCCGAACGGTCTGTAGCCTTTCCGGAATCGCCGTCGAAACCCCATACAAGAAAGGCACACCTAGCCAGTGCCATAACTGCCAATTATACGGGCATTCTTCCCGTAACTGTCACGCGCGCCCCCGATGCGTCAAGTGTTTAGGCGATCACGCCACGACCCTCTGCACTCGCGATCAAAAAACCGCGACGGAACCGCCTAGCTGCGTCCTGTGTCGTACACAGGGTCACCCCGCAAATTACCGCGGATGCCCCCGAGCCCCGAAAATAAATCGCCGCGTCGCCCGCCAAAACCGCCTCCGAGCTTCCGGCCCAGACATCAAAGCCTCGGCACCCTCTGTGTCGCAGGCTAAGCCAGCGTTCGTTCCGGCGCCGGTGCCCAGTGTCTCGGC
>NW_021011481.1:3556344-3735904 GCF_003987935.1 Bombyx mandarina
GTGTGTGATGTACAACAAATAAAAGGTGTGTGTGATCTATGATAAATAAAAGGTGTGTGTGATCTATGATAAATAAAAGGTATGTGTGATCTATGATAAATAAAAGGTGTGTGTGATCTATGATAAATAAAAGGTGTGTGTGATCTATGATAAATAAAAGGTGTGTCGTATGAATTAGATAATACAAGATATAATTACTGCTTAAACATGTCAATTTCAGGTGCCATACACCAGCGACAAACCAGGCGCCAATAGCAGCGCTGATCGCCGTGGGACACGGCATATACAGGATGGCCGAATGTTATCGAGCAACACTTCCGGCCTCACATAATAAATTATTTACGAACTTAGGAAATATATAGAACTTATTATTCTTATAATATAATTAGTAATTTCATAATTCGATATTATTAAATAATAATTGTACGTAAATAATCAGCAGAATAATTAAGATGAACAATGTTTAATATTACCTACTCAGTTTGTATTAAAATAGGTCAAGATGATTGTATAAATACCGACGGTTAGCATATCTCTGTGGCATTCGTATTCTACCCACCGTAACGTGTACTAAAGAGAATATATTATTTCGTGTGGAAGTAAATTGTCTCAATTGTCGCCGCCACCCTGAGGATCCGTTTATAGTTATTACAAAGTTAAGTCGTACACTGTGTGCATTACTAATAAAACTCTTACGTTACGGACGTTTTTTTCCCGGTTAGGGAATCCTCCGCATCGTCCCATAAGGAACTTCGTTCCAAAAATCTCTCAAGTGTTTGGACGTAGTGGCAGTCCTACCTATGGGAAATTACAAAATGCCCTAACAAAAGAAATTGTATCTAGCTTTTGATAGGAACCAAGGGGCTAAAAATCAAATAGAAGTTTGACTCTAGGTTATAGTGTGGTCGTGCCTTTGCCTCTAATGATGTCTATGGGCAGCTGTGACCATTTTCCATCAGATTGTATACTCATATATCATACCACACTCGTTTAGATACTGACGAAGGACAGGATTACTGTTATTTGAAGCCGGAATCAATTTTAATTTATGTTTCGTTTTATTTGAATCTCGTCTTTAAAGTATTTATTTTACAAGAAAAAAAAAAAGATTAGTCCTTTATGAATTTTCCTAATGAAATCGCACCTGTTTTGTGCCACTGGGCTACGTTAGAATTTTCACGCCATTCTGCAAATGTGACGTTTTATTTAATTAATTCGATAATGTAAACAAAAATAAATTTTAATAAATTTGAATTAAAAATAGTGTAAAAAAATGACTCTGGTAAAAAAGCATGAGGTGCTTTTCAGGATATTATCAAAATAACCTTCTACACATATCTGCTCATAAAATATTTATAACTACTGATACCATGCACCCCACGCGTTTTTTTACAATAAAATAATTTTTTTACACTATTTTTACGTCAAATTTATTAAAGTTTATTTTCAATTTTTTAGTTGGATTATTATTTATTTTTCATTTTTTCGTTGAATTACAAGTTTTTCAATATTTTTTTAAAATATTGAATTGTCATCTTCCTTAAGTATACCAAATTTCGAGTTAATCCGACGTTTTGAAGGGTCTCAAAATCATGTTCAAAGATTCCGTTACAAACATACATACTAACATACATACGTCGGAAGCTTATAAAAGCGTATTAAAATACGACAGGGCATAGAAAATTGACGTAGGAATACCATCAACATTTTACGCATAACCATTTGTAAAGAATATTAAAATGAATGTCACGAACGATAATCATTATTTACAGAGTCCGCATTATTTTTACGTTTTTTCTCGGCGATTCACGAGCAGCGGGCCTCACTTATTCAAATTAATTTCATTTCTTCAGTACTATTAAAACGAATATTTTCATAATAAAATACGCGTATGTTATCGTCTAATAAGTTCGTTTCTTTGTACTTTAACTATATGTCTTCATGTGTTTTCATTTCTTCAAAAGAATATCTCATGCGTATTTAATGTTCATTAGCCCATTCGCGTGCCAAAATAACTGTAATATTTTATTATTTATGATGTAAAATTGGTGAATTGCGTAGTCATTAATGAAGATCAATCGAGCCGAATGAAAGATCAGAAAGATGTTGATATAATAATAGTCATCATGCTATTTTGAAACTCCGAGCTGAAGCCCTGCTCGCCCACTAGTTCAAGTGAAATTGGAAAGACCTCCGGGCCATAATTAATACTTTCTTCCTAAAAAAACATGCAAATAAGATAAGCAAAAATAATTCTGTAATACAACAATAAATTGCGAAAATAACTCTTTTTGGTTGGTACAGTGAAATAATACTATCAGAGTTATGTATTTGATTTCGATTGGTAGATTTGCTTATCGGCTTATTCGATCTTAAGTTAAATTCAGAATAATTATTAAAATATATTATTTTTAGTTATAGCTTAGATGGTAGAACAGCTCACGGCCTACCTGGTGTTAAGTGGTTTTAGAATACAATGGCTGCCTCACTCGTCAAACCGATACGCATTGCGGTTTTACGGCAGAAATAGGCAGAGCGGTAGTACCTACCTACCCGTGCGGACACACATGACGTCCTACCACCAGTAATATATGCAAATTATAATTTTGCGGGTTTGATTTTTATTACACGATGTTATTCCGTGGAAGTCAATCGTGAATATTTGATAAGGCCTTATTTCATTAGAAAAATTGGTACCTGCCTATTGGTAAAATGATATAATACTGACTGAATAATACTGACTGATATAATAATAAATTAGTAGGAAATATTAACTTAAAATCAAGTATCGAAATAAAACTCAGAATAGGCGTTATAGTCTTTTCCCCTTTTTAAAGTTATACTCGAGTTGCATGCTTTGGCACTGCCACCTTGACTCGTTTTATAAAGCATACTCGAAGAAAATAAGTAAGAATCAAGTAAGATCGACCAAGTAAATTCATTTAACAATATTTTTTTGTTAAATTATTACATCGAGGTAAGGTATAATCTCTATATATAAAAATGAATTGCTGTTTGTTAGTCTCCCTAAAACTCGAGAACGGCTGGACCGATTTGGCTAATTTTGGTCTTGAATTATTTGTGGAAGTCCAGAGAAGGTTTAAAAGGTAGATAAATATGAAAATGCATTTTGTTTTCCCTTTGATGTGTCCCCCGTCGGACGGATTCCTTTTGTTTGTTTTAAGTTTATTTTATACAAAACTTTAGTTCTTTTATTTATCGATTGAGGCACTCCGAAGTCTGCCGGGTCAGCTAGTTCAATATATTATTTTTTATTGTAAAAACTGGGTATCTGTTATGACTATTTCAAAAACTTTGTTGGGATATTTTATATAGGTATTTTTTGCGTGCTTTTTTGAAGAACATATTTGGTTACAAATACCAATTGACATAAACTGATAGATATATAACTGGCTGAGCTAATAAGAGCACTTTTTTAAAAGATCATGAGAAAAAGATAAGACTTTAGGAATACTAATCAATCAAAGTACATTAATAAAATTGTCACTATGAATTACTAGATTTTATCATTCCGTTTCTTGGTCGATTGGGCAGTCATTAACGAGAGTACCCTTTCGATCGATAGGGACGGACAGACGCTGACATTCTAATTATTATGATAACGCTGACGTAGGGTGAGGCTATGGGGGAATATTTCTACTGAGTATTATATCTGATTACATAACAAATTGACTTCATGCGAGATCTTTCCAGAAAACAAATAAAATACTTTTTAATCGTGTATTTTTTTATTATTTGAATACCATAAGTAAAGTCGACTTAACCTAATAGGTATATGACTCTAATAAAGAATGAACTGGTGGTAGGATCTCTTGTGAGTCCGCGCGGGTAGGTACCACAGCCCTGCCTATTTCTGCCGTGAAGCAGTAATGCGTTTCGGTTTGAAGGGCGGGGTAGCCGTTGTAACTATACTTGAGACCTTAGAACTTATATCTCAAGGTGGGTGGCGCATTTACGTCGTAGATGTCTATGGGCTCCAGTAACCACTTAACACCAGGTGGGCTGTGAGCTCGTCCACCCATCTAAGCAATAAAAAAAAAATTTAAAAAAAGAATACCAGAAGTAAAGATTTGCAAATTCATAAATAAAAACCACACCTTTACGAGCTACGTAGTTTGAATTAGAAACCGAGGTACTCAGAAGACAATGTGAATTACGCATTTTCAACTAAGACATGAGGTCGCAATAGTAATAAATAGCCCTGGAAACCGGAACGTGTGAGGTCTTACTACAAAAACAGAGAGAATATTGCTAACCGACTTGATATAAGATAAAAAATATTTGCCTAGTCCGACCCATAAGCACCGGTGGCCTGTTTTAGATCAAGGTGGATGTGAGATAGTGTCTACAATCATGCAAATTATTTGTGATTTACATTTTAATGGTAAACCTAATTTGCTTAAAAGGTAAATTTTAATGTTATAAGTCCTTATAACATTTAGAACATTTTATGGATACTCCAATGAGATATTTGAGATGATCTTATCGTTATTTATTGGCAGCGGCATCAAGCGCCCGACTTCATCTCTATTGCCAATTCAGTCAAGCACAGTACCTTTAAGAAATGAACTACCACCAATTATCTTCCTTAGCGATATCAGCTGTCCTTCTTCATTTCTTTTATGCATTAGATAGGTGGACAAGTTCTTGACCCACGTTACAACCTTCACCCACTCACCTTCAGGCGTGAGGTCAAAGTCTTAATTGCATTCTACAGCGGCTATCTCTGGGAACACACCAGAACATGCAATTTCTGCGTGTTAAAAATAAATTGAGTGGCGATAACTAACCCTCCGATTTTTTTATTGGTCTTACGCAAATTTAGTAAATTTTGCGGGTTTGAATTTTATCATACCTATAGAATTGTATTCCTACGTCCTATTAGATAAGTATTTCCTTAGAAAAAATAATGCTGTTTCGATTTGAGCACCGTCATTGTCAAGTCGCTTAATAAATTAGGCGTCTTATTAATTAGACGAAAATAGCTTTCATACTTCTTCAAATGAGGTTTGAGACGAATCTTTAGGTATTAACGATTGATATAATTTGGAGTGAAAATCTTTTTAATAATCATCAAAATAACTTGAAACAAAAACATTTTTTAAGAAACCGCATAAACTAAAGAAATTAAAAGTGAGTGAGGATTTTTGTTCGAATGATTATCTCTAACTTACGTGGTTACAATTTAATATTCCGGATTATCTTTTATCAGTCTTATTATTACTATGCACGTTGAATTCTTAATGAAATTGACTTGAGTGGACGTCGAATTTACAGAAGACAAAAATCTTTATAGGTACCGAAGGTGAAGCAATAA
The DNA here is from genome assembly GCF_003987935.1 of Bombyx mandarina. The sequence continues at coordinate 3,561,683 of NW_021011481.1, forward strand.
AAAGGAGCATTGAGCGTTCAATTCAATTTGCACAGTTTCGTTCGAGAAAACGGCGACATTGCTGATAGCAGCTATCTGGATACTTGGAGCGTCAAACGTAAATCGTGATTCACATAACGACTCTTGTTGATAATATTAACCTTGGACACAGGTCATACCTTTCATTTTATTTTTTAAGAAATGTGTTTAAAGCTCGAGTAGATAGATATGTTTGTAACGCGATGGGGTTTAGACTAAATAAAAATTCGAGTCACACAAGTTGAGTATTGTGTTTCCGCTGACAATAGATGGCGTTGTAGTCCTCGAGCGTTCTAGGTGTTACTAGATCCTTCTAGATTCGTTCGGCTATTCGGCGATAGATGGCGTTACTCTTACCAGTGTAACATGTTTATATGTATTTATAGTTCACATAACAGATATCTTAATGATGATGTATTGAAATATTAATTTCAGTGCTTAATGAATGACTCCAAATGTTAAGTATAATATCATGTCTGCAGAGGAAATTTAGTATAATGCCTTTGTTTTTTGATGACGACGGCATTCTGTTTTTAAGAACACATAAATTGTAAGTACAACACTATTTTTTGACTTTTCAAAAAAAATATTTTAATTATAAGCAATGTTTGCTTAAAATAAAGTGTCAATTGTACATTTTTACTGTTTTAAATTTTTATTAAAATTTTACGGTTTTAATCTCGAATTTTTTGTCAATCGATTGTCATTTTGTCCAGTTGTCATTATATTAACAAATACAAATGTAGGAATTTGTGAGACTTACAGTTTTCGTGGTCACTGACGATGAGTTTTAATTGTGTCCACGTCTCACGAAAACCGAAGAAAATATTTCATTGTACTGAGTTTTAGTTTTTTTTTTTGTGTTCGATAAACAGTCCATCATATAACTTTTATTCAATTTATTCGTAATGTCAATGTTAGTCATTTTTAAGTCGTCAAGTATACTAGGTTATTTTATTTGTAACTTCTTCATTTCAATAATATTTGGGAATAGCTCCTGTGATTTATCATTTCCATTTCATGCATAACACACGCTCTATATTGAAAAAAAAAACTTGAACTTCCAGATCGATTGATTGAACTGAAAACCGAACACAAACAAAAATATAAAACATTTCTACGTAAAATCGGGATCAAAATTGTGTACTAGAATTTCACTTGAAATCTGATAGCACTGTTAGCCATTACTATCTTCGTCTTGTTGACCTAGTAACTGACTTCCGAGACGAGATCGATGTGTCCTAGCTGAGATCAGAGCAGATCTCTAGGCGATTTCAATTCATTCTCCATTCCGTATCGTAAACCTTGAGAATGTGTTATAGGAAATGAATTTAAAACGTCGTCCCTTGTCTAATGTTACAAAAAAAACCGTAGACGTACCTACATTTTTCTACATTGCTCTGCTCTATTTTGTTCAGTTAAATAGTCAATTATAAGTATATGAGTAAACAGTAATTTATTAGTTAATGATGTATTGTGATCGAGTTCTTTTTGAACACACCAATAAATCACCTTATTTTCTATTGCTAGTAGAAAATAATATTTGGCCTCCTTTTCTTCAGCCGTATTCCCATACTTGCTTATTTGTTCCAATTTGTACTAGTGACAGGATGTATAGTGCGGTTTACCACCATTCAGTATATTTCTGCTCGGAAGCACTGATACGTAACTATCTCATGTGTGGCACAGCTGGTATACTATATAATTGAAACAGCGACCTCATGTCTCAAGGTGAGTGACAGCATTCACGTTGCGATGTCTAAGAGCATCTGCATCCACAAAGCCATAAGAAAAGTTTACCAGGCAACGAAAAAAAAATAGTTGACCACCTCTCTCCATCGATTTCCAGACATGCCTCACAAAAATGCTAACAGTTATTTCTAGGTGCTTCAGATCCGTCCACCACTTGGGATTTCAATCTCGTTGCTCCTCTCAAATTTAATCTAACAAGCATTAACTTACAATTCACACATTTATTCGAAATGCGTGGTAAACCTATATTTTTAATTAGAATTTTAATATTTTTTAAAGTACCTACCTTAATTAGAGATTCGTTATTGTAATGTGCAGTTCAACGCGAGCAACACTCGTATTTTCTACATCATTAAATGCAATGCCTTTTCAAGACCGCTGTGGTTACGACGCGAAATCCCGCTCTTACCGTTTCGCTGTGAAAAGAGAAATATTTCAGCTTTTATTATTTACGTAAATGTTTCTCCTCATGAATAATGGATTTCTTATAAATTTAATAGAGATAATGAAGTCGCTGCGAGAAAATATTTGGAATAAGCAGTTTTCAATTTCGTTTTCTTCGACAGCGTGAGTTTCAATTGAATTGTGGATTTTAGTCTAGTCGTATTCATGAATTGTTTTATGAGTAATACATGAGTTAATAATATCAATTGCTATTCGTTCAATGACCCCATTAACCTATGAGATCACTTTTTTAATCCCTAACGCAGGTTAGTTGGAAAATGCCCCAGCCATCATAACAGTTTTTGTGGTTATTGATTACATACAGCCAGTCAGAAAATGAAAATAATGAGTGAGATTAATTTGTAAAAAAATGTTTTAACTATTTCAATGATTCCTGAAATCTGAAGAAAATCCAATTAGAATATTACTACTACTATTACTACGAACTTTTTTTTTTTAGTATTGAAGGATTACTGGTGGCCCGGAGGCCTTTCCAGTTTCACCAGGTCAGGTGGGCGAGCAAAGGCTCAGCCAGGAGGGGTGGGATTTGCTAACAGCTACCCGAGCGCCTCCGAAGGAGACCTAACGACTCAAGAGCAGCTGCTTCGCGAATGAATCTACTACCGGATGGGAATCGCGACCCGCTGAGAAGATCCGGCGAGAAACTCAGCGAGCTGATTCATGGGCTAGGTTGCACGGCGAACTATTTGTCGAGTTCGACGAGTACGATTACCGGGGTCCCTAAGCCTACTCCTAGTGTTAGAGCTGAAGGCGTTTAATGCAAAGGTTATTAGATCTGATGGATCCGTAAGGAATTACTACGAACGTATGATGGGCAACAATAGGAGTAAATTGTGGAGGTCTAAGTCGAATAGATTACTTGTATCTTGTAATTGATCGCACGGTTTATTATTACATGATAAATCCGTTGGTTTAATAGGTATATTCAAAGGAATGCACATATTCCATTCATTTAGTCACTGCAACTGCATGTTGTAAATTTATCTATAATATATACTCTGTGATCGTTGTACAAATGTTTGAGTATAGACATGTCTAATCTAACTTAGTTAAGTATTTTTGTTTCACTTGTCAATTAATTGATATTTTTTCTTGAGGTATTCGTAATCCTTTAATTAACCTCATCATTCAATTACGTAAACTCCCAACGGATCCCGGCTATTTACTAAAGCAAAAATAAACAGTTCCGTGCTTATTTGGAGCCTTGATCGTAAATACACAAAAACTGTGAAAAGATATCAGCTCGGGGCGATAGCTATCGATCATCTGACCGCTCCAGCCCCGCCAGCGTGAATAGGCCCCTTTGTAATCAAAACGTAATCAAAAGCAACGAATTGGGGATGCCCGGCGAAAGTTTATTTAAATTTTAAACTGTACGTATGAATAGAGATTTCCCTATACATGTTTTATTTTTATTTAGATTTGAATATAACGAGGGACTAACAGATGGGGGATTACATTCGTGTCTCTAATTTGTACGTCAATTTGAATGTAATTATTTCCTTTTGTAGATGTTTCCTTTGTTCATTTTAACATCTGTGATGCTTAGTTTTGAAATTATTCCCATTATTCAGTTTAAATTCATACATTCATACATTTTTCAAATAATCTAACTTCGACTTAAATTAAAGTCGATTTAATCGTCATTTTACGTACAACATTACAGATATCTATCTCCCTTGATAATAAATAAATTATTAAAACTTTATTTTAAAATACGATGTTATATTTATTTAGTTCTAGTCAATGTTGTTAAGTGATTTAAATTTTATAATAAACTAGCTGACCCGGCAGACTTCGTAGTGCCTCAATCGATAAATAGACCTAAACTTTTGGGGGCCACATTAAGGAAAAACAAAATTGTTTGTTTTTATATAATTCCGAGCATTTTCATATTTTGACACCTTTTAAACCTTCTCTGGACTTTCACAAATAATTCAAGACCAAAACTAGCCAAATCGGTCCAGCCGTTCTTGAGTTTTAGCGAGACTAACGAACAGCAATTCATTTATATATATATAGATTATTATTATTGTAACTGAGACTTGGACCTGGTTTAGGAATTTAGTTTGTTACGTATATGGACTCTGGTAATCACTTAAAATCAGGTAGGTGGTTCGGAGCTCATTTGCCCATAAAAACATACAAAAAATTTTTTTCAATGCCTTTCGTAGCACTGTAACAAATATTCGCTATGTGACCTTAATCCCAATGCCACTCGGTCGCCAAGCACAATTATCTACGTGAAATAGTGAAGGTATTAGGAGCACTTACTTCGGACCCGATTAAACCGGATTACGTTAACTGTAAGTAGCCGTCTGTGCTGAATTTCAGTGGAAAATAACGGAATAGTGCATTTTCTGGGTGCGATCCTTCTAAAAGAGCGAGACTGATGTCTGCATTCTACATACAAAGCTATTTCAAGTGAACATTGGTTAAAAGGAAATGTAATTGTAAATTCAGAGATTGAACGTATGCCTAACAGGTTTAGTAAAAAAAATATACAAATATGGAAAAAAATATCAGAATTTACACAAACAAGAAAAAAAATCTTCAATAAATTCTAATCCATGAAGGCGTTCCGAAAAAAGACCACTGAAGTTACATTACGATATATCCATATTAGAGGTTGTTTGTGGAGCAGAAATCTTTACGTAATGGTTCCCACATGGGTCCTTATTTTAAGGATACATGCGATATACCAAAATGTTTTCGTAAAATGGCTCTCCCATTTCACAGTATTGACATAGATAATGTACTCTCCAAGCCACTGAGACGTAAGCTCGGGACGGTCTCGAGCCCAAGGGAGATTTTATAAAACAAGGCCCTGAAAGCAAGGGAAGATTAGAAGCGAAACACACTTACGAAAGGCGTAACCTAGAAATATCTTAACTACGTCGTTTCGCCGATAAAACTTTGAAAAGATAACCAACTGGGTCAAATGAAATAGAAAATCATAGGTTTCGTTCACATTGTTTTGATATTAGCGTTAAATCTTCTCCGAGTAAAGGTTTCTATCAGTATGTTTGTAGCAGTTTATACATAAATATTTCTGAACAAAGGATATGCAGATGCGATCGGTTTAACTACTTACCCGTTGCTCTCGCTGTTGCTTGTTTTGTATGAAAGCCCTACACACCATGTGGCGCTGTAAAAACAGACCGAGACGTGCGGTCCCCTTTAATCCGAAACACACAAATACCCTTCACTCATTTACATAAGTCCTGTCCATCATAAGATAGATTGTAAAACTTTCATAAGACTTTTTGATGGCAACCCTTTCAAATTTAATGGGCGTATGTGGGCTTATAATGATTGAGAAGTCGTTTTGTGACGGATATAATGGCAATAAAATGAGTTGAGTGAGAATTTTGAGAGCGGTAAAGTTCAATTTTATTGTAATGTCTTTGAGATTTGCTTTTATTCTTAAACGATTAATGCTATAAACGTTTTGATAACTACCGTTTTAGGAACGCCCATATTTATATTAATAGCCATTAAATAGGAATTTATAACATTTAAGTTTATTTAAAGATGTAAGAGATACGAAAAATAATAATGAATTGGTAATAAGTTTGAAATTACTTAAGTTACATTTGTATTATGACATTACCATTATATTTATTACTACCTTCTGTACATCGCATGGTTTTACTGAATAGCTACGTGAAATCGGCTAAAATTGGCTAAAAAGTAGCGTCACGCCACAAGTTCATCCAATAAATATTCCTAACTGCCGTTTCGTAAGAAAACAAATGCTCGAAAACACAATGACGGCCACGGACAAAATACAATACTGCTCGGAACAAGTGAACCGTGTCCAACATATTCTGTTTGTTGCAAAAATTGTGGGCTTCGTGTTTTCTTCAATGCTCTTATATTTCCTTTTTAATGTTGTTTGTTTTGTAATAGACATAGTAGTTTCTTTGTTTGAAATAAGAAGCTTAAGCGATCGGGTATATTCTTTTTACCATTATCGTTATCTTTACTGTTTGTTTTTGTAAAACTTCACTTGTTTTTTGGCCATAATTCACGCCGTCATTTTCGATCGAGTGGACTTTGGGAAGTTGTGTAGTGATTTAATATACTTAATGTAACCTTGTCTCTGAGTTTTATTATTCTGAATTTATATCAAAATAAATGATGGAAATAAAATTAAACATAATACTGAGATCAGTTTCTGACTTTGAATCCGTGTGATGAAACAGATTTATCGTCACGAAAATAAGACGAAAAGCAATATTTTATCCAAACATTGATAAAGTGCTCTTCAGAAATCCATAACTCGTAAGAAAATAGCTTGCTAGTAACTTATTCTCACGGAATTAATGCTTATACATATATAGTTATTTTTGATGTTGTCCGCCCAAGCTGTGTGTATATAAGCTGACAGTATCTACTTCCTATTGGAAAACCTATTTGTATGTCAGTCACTTTAGTTGTATTGTTCGAAAGTACGCAATTTTATATGCCTCTCTGTTTTAGTGTGACTTGTATGCCTGTAGTTTTGGATAACGTTGTCCAGTGAATTGCATGGTAACTGAGTACTGAAGATGAATTTTTTTTGTTTGGTTGTTTGTTTGTTTGCTTTTTTGTTGGTTGGTCAATCTTGGCTAATGCTACATTAGTATTCATCAGTGTTTTCTTTTTTTTCGTTTATGCAAAGTAAGAACATACTGATACCTTAATGCGCACCAGTCCTTTATTTTCTTTGCTCAGGTAAACACGAAAAAATTAACTCGCAACCAATCGAAGGGCCAAAGGCGTCACGCTTGTTAAAATCATGTATTTTTTGAATGTCATGACATTGAAGTCTTTGTGAATTTCATGATTATTTAAATAAATATTTACTAACAATCACGCCGTTAACTGGTCCCGTGATAAGTTCGTAAAGAACTTGTGTTACAGGTACCACATAACGGAAATAAATATAAGATTTTTATTATACACATACATATATTTAATATACATCCATAACCCTGGAAAAGACATTTATATTTATCATACAAATATCTTCCCTTGGCGGGATTCAAACCCGCGACCCCCGTATGTAGTGACCATGTCACTTACCACTACACCAGACGGCCGTAAGAAAAGAGGTCAAAGACTCCGTTGTTTACCTGTGTATCCTAATAGAGTATAATATTCATTTGTTGTTGAAGGGGTTAATGAACATTTTTAAGGTATGTATATATAATACAAAAATATAGCTATTGGCTAATGCATTCCAAACGCACAGTCTAGTTATGCGAAGGGTCCCTTAATTAGACTAAGGATACTTTGTGCTTTAAAATAAGAGGACCTAGGTGTAAATAAGTATATCGAATAGTGTGAGCTTATAATGTTGTCTTGATGTACTTCTACGAAGCCGGCAGAGACATATATATATATCCTGCATTATTTGGCTAAAAATAGAGTCAAATTTTTTAATTTTTTTTTTAAATAGTAATGATCAAAGATACTTGAAATATCTGCCGCTATTATTTACTTATCTTCGACCCACAGACTTGTCTTACATTAACTCCGTTATTTTACTACATAGTCTTGCCTTTATTAAGACATTTCCCCGAAGTTCTTGGCGAAAGTTTCTTGATGAAAAATGCCGATCTATTTTTCTCCGTCGGTTCGGTTATTTTGGTTCATGTAACTGGATACGCGTTTGCGCATTGAAGAGATTATAATGAGGTTAGAAAACATTGAAGTGTCATTAATTTTGTTGTCACTTTTTAAATTTTCACAGAGGTATACGTAGTACATATATTGAGGTAATGATAGCTTTGCACATTTCTAAAGTGGCATGAACTTTATCTCTTTGTTTAAAATTTGTCTAGAGGATGTTACTTTAAACAAGATTTAACTAATATGCTTAGCAAGTTGAAACATAGACGTCGTGGACTTTTAATTGTAGGTTAGGTGTACCTTTTTAGAACTATTTTACTTTTTGTTAATTCTATATAGTGATTTATGTGTGAATGTCCGAGTTTGGAGGGAACTCGTCGAGGCTTTAAGGACACTTGGTACATTTGTATCCCGTAGGCAGATACATTTTTTTCTAATGAAATACGTAGTGTACAAATGTTCACGAACGTCTTCCACGATAGAAGAAAAACATCGTGCCTGCGTTTCGGTTTGGAGGGTGGGGCAGCCGTTTTAACTATATTGAGACCTTAGAACTTATATTTCATGGTGGGAGGCGCATATCTATGGGCTCCAGTAACCACTTAACACAAAGAGGGCTGTGAGCTCGTCCACCCATCTAAGTAATAAAAAAGAAAAAAAAAAAACATAAAACATATAACAGTAGATTAAATTAATAGCTGGAGATCGGTCCAGCCGTTCTCGAGTTTTAGCGAGACTAATTAACAGCAATTCTAATTTATATATAGAGATCTATTTATTATTTTTTAAACCGACAGTCGATAATTGTTATAATCTTCTTGTAATAAATACAAATATTTTTATTCAATTACTAGAATAAAATAATTATTCTGCGTTAAAAACGAGCACTTTTTTCAATCGTATCAAAAATCCTTGATTTTTGTGACACAAGAAAATCAAAGGAGTTTTATTTTACAAGGAAGTTGAAAAACACAAAGGCAACGAAAATGAAATCCGGAAGGGCATTTTGCTTCAAATGAGAACAAAAAAAAAAAATGAATTCAAGATACCTTCTTACTTTGCCTAACATACCGTGGAGAATTGGGAGTAACAGCTTAGAGAAACTCTTCATTACAAGGAAAATGAAGGGCAAATGATCTCACTGACGGGAATCCAGAATTAAATTCGATGGGAAAAAGTTTTTATACTTTGTAATTTTACTTTATTTTTTCAACGAAATGTCGCACACATAATTGAGAGTCTGAAATGAATTTAAGCATGTATTTTGAACTTTTTGACGATTGAACTCCGTATTTCGGCTGAAATAGTAATAAAATGCAGTAATGGAATTGGTAACATTATAACATTTATCTAGAGATACGTTTTATTTGATTTAATATTTTTGGTATAGTACCTGCATTTACAAAAATCATTAGTTCATTTATAAACTTTGCATAACAGTCTTCTGTGTGGGTTGTTTAAAAAAATCTGATCGCGATAAATTTATTCGCATTAATACTTGCATTTTTATTATCATTTCGACAAATTAAGGTACCAGTCGTAAGGATATTTTTAGAATTTGATTAAGATAAGAGAATTATAAACTTCTTGTTCATCGGTGACCGAAAATGGAAGGCGCATTGTCCAGTACACTTCGTAAGCTTCGATCCGTAAAGTTATTTGTATTGAGATTGGTCTACATTAGGGATTTAACTTCTGAATGCAGACGGCAGTTTGCTCTCGGAAGGCCGGACGCGGAGGCATTTAGGAAATTTGCATGCCAATAGTATCGGAAGCGAATCTAACGAAGAAAGTTTCGGGATCGACTCTAAAGAGTTCCTGTGCTGTAAATTATGTTACTTAGGGAGTACTTCTGACTCCCAAATGGTACTACATGCTTCAAATTTTAATTAACTTAAAATTATTTAGTCGCTAAGGGATCTTATTATTGGAGTTTCGCTTTAATCAGGCATGCCCGAATTCTAATTAAAATTTAAATTATTAATAAAATTAGGAGTAAGGCGTAGGTGCTGTGTTGATGTCTAAAGTTTATTATTGCAGAATCAACAAATGTTAATTTTACTCTTGAAAGTGTTTTTTTTTAATTAATCACAAAAATACCCATATTGTGCAAATTTTACTCATCTTGTTTTATTATTTCGGTACTGACCGTCGTGGTCTAAGGGATAAGACGTCCGGTGCATTCGTGTTGAGCGATGCACCGGCGTTCGAATCCCAGTTGGGTACCAATTTTTTAAATGAAATACGTACTCAACAAATGTTCACGATTGACTTCCACGGTGAAGGAATAACATCTTGTAATAAAAATCAAACTCACAAAATGATAATTTACGTAATTACTGGTGGTAGGAAGGACCTCTTGTGAATCCGCGCGGGTAGGTACCATCACCCTGCCTGTTTCTGCCGTGAAGCAGTAATGCGTTTCGGTTTGAAGGGTGGGGCAGCCGCTGTGACTATACTTGAGACCTTAGAACTTACATCTCAAGGTGGGTGGCGGCAATTACGTTGTAGATGTTTATGGGCTCCAGTAATCACTAAACACCAGGTGGGCTGTGAGCTCGTCCACCCATCTGAGCAATAAAAAAAACTGACACTTACCTTGCATTTCAATTCAACTATTTGTATGGCACGGTATTTGTAACATTGTAAAGTTTTTCCGCTACAAATTCACAAGTTCCCAATCAAGTACCGAAGCCATAAAACGTCAAGTTTAATTCGAAATAATAAAACGTAACTACGAAGCTAAGTTCTTCGACTCCCATTTAACGAGTCGAAATGAATATATTTGAAGAATGTTTTACGGGCCGCGTCCGACCGAGTCTCATCTGCGGCCGTCCTGAATAATGGACAGCATTAATAAACAGGAATTGTTTGTGCCACTTCCAACTTGTGAGACCCCGTATAAGAGGATATAATTAATTACACTGTCTAATAATAGGTACGAACGTCTAGTGCGACAGCAACTATTACTTAGGATTGAAGAGGATTTCGAAATTGTGACGGCTGCGCAATGTAACCCTGTATTTTGATGTAGTGTCCACGCATGATTATTACTGGCTGCATATTATTGGTGGTAGTGCGCGGGTAAGTACTACCACCATCTTCGGTATATTTGCAAGCAATACTACGTTCCAATAATTGAAGGAAGATATAGCACTTACAATTGGGTCATCAACCATATGTTTTAAAATCGGTAGCTTTTATGATGTGAAGTTTATGACTTCAGTAACTAATTAACGCCAAGTGAAGTAGCACGTTGAAAGATTTTTAACCCTTATAATAATAATAAAAATAGCCGGGAACAAATCACGCAAGATCTTCCGGCCCCAATTTAGGGTTCCCTGTGCTATGGGTACCAGGGACTGACACATAATATACTGACTGACATATAATTATGTGGATATATTTAAAGCTATACATACATATATAGATAATAATCACCCAAATAAAGAGCAAACAAACCTATTCATCCCAAATGTTTGCTCGACGTGGAAATCGAACCCACGACCCTCGGCACAAAAGTCAGGGGAACTAATTACTACGCACCACCGAGTCAGTCAGTATATAGAATAATAAAATAAGAAAATCAATGAATTTTGTTGAATTGAGGTGTTGGTTGCGCTGTTAGTATTTTGCTGGTATCTAGTCAACGAAAGAATCGAAAAAAGTAACAGATAAATGAAACTTATGCAAATTATTTTCGAAGCTATCGTAACCAGTAATCGATAATGTGGTTATTTGATAGTTTAAGATATCGTTTTAATCTACTTTCTAAAGTTCAGAATGTTCGCTTAGGCGTAGGTATGGTAGCAACATTTTCAACAGCCAGAAATCAAATTTGAATTGATGCCAAAGAACTTTGTTCGTTTTTCATTGTTAGTGGATAACTTGTCTCCAGTTATGAACTCGGCTGGAATTTCATACTGTCGGGTTGAGCAAGTTTCATTAAAATTCATCAGTTGATATGAGTATACTTATAGTTAAGGGAAGTACTTTGCCATAGATGTTTCACTATGAGGCAGCGAAGAAAAATTTAGTCTTAAAATTAATTAAATAAAAATAGTATAAAACAACTTCTTGAAAGCGTTACGTATTTTTCGAGTAAGAATTCACTGTCGTGATCTAAAACGTGAGGACTAGTAGTTAATTTGATGCTTTATTCTTTTTCTTAGGGTTAATTGGTGATGAATGGTGTAAAAAGAATATGCCGTGGGGTTAAAATTTAAATGTCGCAAAATAAAGTAAAACTTTTATGTTTTAGTAACAGTATTTAAGTAGTAATGAAGCTTTGCTATTTTGTTTTATAAATTTATCTTTTCCTAGCATAGTTGGTGGGAATGAATATCGCTTTGTGTGAGCTCTTAATGTGATCTATAGTTATCACTTTGCGACGCCAGTTGTATCCTACTTAACTAGTGGCATTTTGGATATATAATATTATTATCACAACCTAAAATTAAATCATCACTACATAGAAAAATAAGTTATAAAAATATATATTATACTAGCTGACCCGGCAAACATTGTTTTGCCATATATAAGATTTCTAGGGAATTTCTAGCGTAGAAAAAAAACCTAACTTATTGTAAGTGTGTAAAGATGTGGTAAATGAGTGAAAGAGGTATGTAGTGCTGTGAACGATGAGGGAATATATAATAAAAATAACAAAACCTCATTCAACCACATAATACCTCATTATAACAAAAAAAAATGTCCAAATAAAAAAATATATGTTAGGGGTGGACAACCCTAATCACTTAGGGTTATGAAAAATAGATAGTAGCCGATTTTCAGGCTTACTGAATATGCATAAAAAATTTCATGAGAATCGGTCAAGCGGTTTCGGAGGAGTATGGGAACGAACATTGTGACACGAGAATTTTATATATTAGATTGATCGATCACAAATTTCACTACTCATTTTAAAACCCGATAAAAATTTCACCAAGTATTGCATGCATAATTAGCCATTCATCATAGCAAAAACTTCTACTGCGTCTTTAGTTTGAATTCATTTGCATCGTATCTTGCATGCTTACGAATTCATGAGATGCGCAGTACAGAAGCAAGGTAATCTCGTATTATGATGACCTCATTATTTAACTTACCGCTAAAGTTAGTTTTTAAGTGCCATTTAAATATGCTTACTACCGAGAACACTGCCATGTAAATGCTAAATTTATATATTAATACGTGAAGCAAAAACTTTGTATCCCTTTTTACGAAAATTGCGCGGACGGAGGAGTATGAAATTTTGTACACTTATAGATAATATAGGGAAGAAGTGCACAATGCTAATATTTTTTTTAAATAATGCATAAAAGATACATTAAATCGATAAAGAAAACATTACACACACTACGTACCATGTATTTGACGCACACACGCATGCATAATGCATACTATTTATTGTCAAACTTTTGTTCTTGACGTCTGTTGTCAAATTGAGAATAGATTAAATATTATTTGTCTTTGTTAATATTTTTTATAGTGTAGCCTTGGCGAAATTTGTGATTATAGAAGTATAAAATACAATCATAATAGTGTACAAACTTACAATTCCAATTAACTATAGTCAAATTTCGACTACTGCGGGACCTCTAGTAAATATCATTTTATAACGGTTTCAAACTGCAATCGTTTTCATAATTGTCGCATTATATTAAACGGGAACACGCAACTGCAGTTTGTTGCGCTCATTTCAGGAAACATTACGTATTATATTAATACGTCTGGTATTATAAAGGTTTTTGTTTATTTATTTCATAGACCTGTGAACGATCTCACGTTCACGCCCATAGTCATCAATCACATTATGGTCTCTGCTCATCTTGAAGTAGGAAGTTTAAGTCTTAATTCGAAATCTTAAGTAAGTAATACGTGGTCTAAAAGATAAGAGGTTCGGAGCATTCGTATCTTGCGATGCAGCGATGTTCGAATCCCGCAGGCGGATACCAATTTTTCTAATGAAATACGTACTCAACAAATGTTCACGATTGACTTCCACGGTGAAGGAATAACATCGTGTAATAAAAACCAAACCCGCAAAATTATAATTTGGGTAATCACTGGCGGTAGGACCTCTTGTGAGTTCGCACGGGTAGATACCACCATCCTGCCTATTTCTGCCGTGAAGCAGTAATGCGTTTCGGTTTCAAGGTGGGGCAGCCGTTGTACTGTAAAAACGGAAACCTTAGAACTCATATCTCAAGGTAGGTTGCATTTACATTGTAGATGTCTATGGGCGTTACCCGTAACCACTTAACATCAGGTGGGATTTGGGCTCGTCCACCCACCTAATTATTAATATATATATATAGCAATAACTTTCCCAACTTTTAAGCTGGAACGAATGATTTCTTCGTGGCAGAAATAGGCAGAATAGTTAGTACTTACATAATGTGGTGATGTAACAATCATTAAAAAATGTTTTATAGCCGAATTTTGCATTTTTATTCATTTTAGATGATAGTTCTCATATGTATTAAATATGCACACTTACATGATACTTACATTTCGGATTCTGTATTTTTTCAAGGCCCCATAGCCTTATAAAACGCATCAAAGGTTTATTTCTCGTTTCTTTAGTTTTCCTTTTTTGCATCGTCACTCTCCTGACATGCGTTTAAATTTTGAAATCATTAGCCAATATACTGTAGACTAATTCTTTCTAACCTTCCTCTATAAACTTAAAACTTCAGATATCAAATAAAATTGCATAAAATTTAATCACAATTGCGTAAACAGTATGAGTGATTATCAAAAAATAGTCACGATCGATTGAGTTCTCATTTGTCAAAGACATGTTTTTGTTATTTTAATATTATGTACCTAAATTACAAATATAATATCAAAGGCTTCGGCCTGATTCGTTTTGCAGCAAAAACAATGGACGTTATTACGTAATTTAAAATAACAATAAAATGTCCTTTCATTTTTCTTTTACGAGGCCGCTACAATTTAAATAGGACAATTATTTTTTCCCCAGCCTCATTCATTTGTCAGCAGGGGAACCGCCCCGTGCCACACTTTTTACTCTAGATCATTATCAACGCTTATTTACTCATTAATTTGTCACTGTCCACCAAATTATCTTGTCTCCCTTAGGGATCAATGACTCAATTTGTATGGTTTTATGTGGCTATATATTTTTTTACACTTTTCGGGAAACTGCGCCAATATTGTTGGATTTNATTTAAAATAACAATAAAATGTCCTTTCATTTTTCTTTTACGAGGCCGCTACAATTTAAATAGGACAATTATTTTTTCCCCAGCCTCATTCATTTGTCAGCAGGGGAACCGCCCCGTGCCACACTTTTTACTCTAGATCATTATCAACGCTTATTTACTCATTAATTTGTCACTGTCCACCAAATTATCTTGTCTCCCTTAGGGATCAATGACTCAATTTGTATGGTTTTATGTGGCTATATATTTTTTTACACTTTTCGGGAAACTGCGCCAATATTGTTGGATTTTATGAGACAATATTTGCGCCTCATCCTGTATGTCTTGAATTTTTATTTCTTTTCAGCATGTGTATTTGGTATGATACGTTTCAATGTACGTTAAGAAAATATTACCTTCCATTAACAACTAGACCACTTAGAATGAATTGGTATATAAGAATAGCTAACTGTATATCGCGGCTTTACAACAACTTACGACTTCTTCCTCGCGAAGCAGTTATGCGTTCCAGTTTGAAGGATGGGGCAGCCGTTATCTGATACAATTGATTTAGATATCATGTCTCAATTTGGCTGGCAGTATTCACATTGTGACGTCTAATGGCTCCTGTCGCGAATTCGTTCACCCATATAAGTTACAAAGAACGGTTGACTAATGTAAACATTTTCTTATGTAATTAGAGTGATACTACACATCTCGTTTTTACCACCACATCGCTCGCCACCGGAGTAGAGTTCATCCATACTATCTGGGGCCATTGCATTCATCCACAGTGCGTTTCCAGAGATCTTCACGTACCATCCGGTTTCGGAATGAGCTCCCCTCTACGGTGTTTCCCGAGCGCTGTGACATGTCCTTCTTCAAACGAAGCTTGTAGAGAGTAGTACTTAACCGTAGGTAGCAGCTTAGCTCTGCCCCTGGCATTGCTGAAGACCATGGGCGACGGTAACCACTCACCGTCAAGTAGACCATATACTCGTTTGGATGCTAGGACAATAAATAAAATGTATATCTCGTTCTAATATGCAATGTTTAGAATGTTTCCGCTGAAAAGAAACGTGGTCATTATTTTCAAATCACGAAATCTAGAAGACGCCTATTGTATAGGCCAGAAAACCTTAACAGGTCGTGTTGGGTACATAAAGGTATTAGTATAACATACTCGTATATCGCTTACGACTTTTTGGAATTGACAGCAATATTTAATAATTTTTTATTGTATTTTCATTTACGTTAATTACTATATTAAGAAAATATTTACTGATATTATTCTTTTAATAGAGTGATTAATATCAACATACTAGTTAAAAGGATCTGTGCTAATTTTAAAGTTTATCACGCGCGAGTAGTTCCCGAAATCTGATAACAAGTGAGCAGTATCTACCCTGTTTGTATTAACAAATCTTACTAAATTTACTGGTGGTAGGACCTCTTGTGAGCCCGCGCGGGTAGGTACCACCGCCCTGCCTATTTCTGCCGTGAAGCAGTAATTCGTTTCGGTTTGAAGGGTGGGGGGCAGCCGTTGTAACTATACTGAGATCTTAGAACTTATATCTCAAGGTGGGTGGCGCATTTACATTGTAGATGTCCATGGGCTCCAGTAACCACTTAACACCAGGTGGGCTGTGAGCTCGTCCACCTATCTAAGCAATAATTTTTTTTATCTAAAATGTTACTCTTAGGCATTGCTGAGCCAGAAATTTTTTTTTTTTTTATTGCCCTTGTAGGCAGACGAGCATACGTCCCACCTGATGGTGAGTGGTTACCGTCGCCCACGGACTTCAGCAATGCCAGGGGCAGAGCCAAGCCGCTGCCTACCGCTTAATACTCTTTCCAAGCAGTTCGTTATTGTTAATTTCTGTTTATTAATTTTGTTTGAAATAAATGGGTATTATTTATAATTGTTAAATACGATTTTTATTCATGCTACGCAATTATTTGACGGTGATGACGATTTTTTTTGTTCTTATTTTTTAAAGGAAGTAAGTAGGTGAATAGTCTATGCTGTACTTATAAATATTATAGCGAAAGCAGCCGACCCCTTTCGTAGGTGTAGGTTACAACTGCATTCTCGACACGGAATACAAGGCTACTTTGTGCCAGAAATAGACAGGGACACGTGATTCAAAATTTCGCATAAAGCTTTTTGTTTTCTTTAGATGATGATGCTTTGATGTAATGAATGTCTTACGTAATCTCCGTCACGTCAAATTGACGTCAACAATGATCAGCCTCGTCATGATTTTATTTATTTATTTATTTATTAAATTGCACCAACAAAGTGATCATCAATACAAAACATTGAACAATTGACAAAAGTTCATGGCAGATGTCACCTCAATTATAGGTGCAATCGACAGTGCATTAACATCAAAAAAAAATATATATATACAGCTAAGATTTGATTACATTTTATTCATTGCTTAAGATTAATTTAATTGGGAGATGATCCGCGACAGATTTTTCCTTGTAAGTAGTGAGACAATTAGAAAAAACATCTATTTCACTTAAAATAAATAATTATTATCAAACTACGAGCACACCTAATACACATTTTACCTGTCGGACCACGGACGTCAATTCTGTGGCGTATCGATAATTTTTTGAATAACACTAGCCGGTTGAAAATGTATCTGAGAATTTCGCATACAGGCATATCGATTCGATGGAAAATCGATAGAAAATATTAATGAACACGTACGCGAGTTTCGCGCAATGACGTTTAACTATTCCATCGGTTTTACATTTCAACGTATCATCGGCACAGTCGTTTTATAATGGAATTGCAAATTTAAACCCTTTGTAAGCGCTTCGCATTCGGAACACAAATTCGCTTTCACGTTCATTTGCATGCTATGTCGTAGTTGCGGTGACTTCCGAAATGTTGCCATAGCGTCGCGATAGCGCCCGGCGTTATTAATATACCTCTTAACTGCCTAGCTATGTATCTCTTCATAAAAATGACGCATTGCCTACTTAGTCTACTACTTAGGCAGCAGCTTCAGTAGAACTACCATAAGCAGCTAATTCCGGATCAAGCACATATTTATTTCACTTCAATTTTGTTAATCAAAACAGCAGATAGTCAATTATAGCAATATACATTTCTTAAATGTAAAGTATGTCTGTCTGAAACATGTCTAGTACAATTATAATTACACCATCACCAGATCAAGAACTTAAAAACTGAAAAAATTATAAAAATAGAGTATGAAACTCCGAGCAAACCAGCGGACCCTTAGCGCTGCACTACACCAAGCAACTGACCGGAACCGATGGAGACTGGCAGTCGACAAGCTCAAACGGAGTCATGATCCTCAGCAATGAGGGAGCGATGGAGAAGAAGAAAGAAACTATAATATATTATAATAATTAATAAAATATTGCAATCGCTTAGCTAAGACGAAATATAAGTGTTAGATTCTTCAACTACTCCTATATTGTCTATAAAATAACCTTTTTTTAATTGATTCACTGTTTAGATAGAATTAATCAAAATAATCACTATTATTTAATAAAAGCACTTGGAACAATTCTAAAATATCGGGAACTATTAAAATGTAAAAACCGTGGTAANAATAATTAATAAAATATTGCAATCGCTTAGCTAAGACGAAATATAAGTGTTAGATTCTTCAACTACTCCTATATTGTCTATAAAATAACCTTTTTTTAATTGATTCACTGTTTAGATAGAATTAATCAAAATAATCACTATTATTTAATAAAAGCACTTGGAACAATTCTAAAATATCGGGAACTATTAAAATGTAAAAACCGTGGTAAGAACTTGTTAGAACAGTGTTATAGCCGCATAAAACAATTCGTAAAATGTAATAAGTAACCATTCAATAAATCACAGATTTATTTTAACTCATCCCTCAGTTAGTTCCAAAACCATATACAGAATCTAGATATGAGTTTAAATACTTTATTAGAGTAGATTATTGTACTGATACTTATTAAAAACTTCTTGTTTCTCCAAAAAGAAAACGTTAATATTGTTCTAATACCCGGAGACGAACTAATGCTGCTTGTCATCATTACCAGTCTACCGAAGACCACTGCACACAGACTTCAAATACTATTCTAATCTGTGTTTGTTAAGGGCCCATAAGTTCAATAGCCTTATTTGTATCGTGCTAGCTATCAATAGTACTATTACAATGTTGACTCAACAAAGTAACTATTGTTGGTATATAAATTAATAGCTTCTGTTGCTTTTGGTACCAGTTGTTTCATGGGAATTACTCCACGTGTCATTAGATTGTAGTCACGATTATTATTAACAACTAAGTTGCTTAGTAAATACCTTGACGTATTCAGATCGATATTCAAGTCAGAGGTTCTTATATACTGTATGTTTTTAGTATATTATTTACTTATAGCCCTATAGAAAACACTGCTCTTATGTATAAGCAACACCGGCTTGCCTCTGCAGATATATTTTTTTGGAATATGTAACTAGTGAGAACGCATCGATAATTCGCGGCAGAAAAAGGCAGGATGGTGGACTAACCCGTGTTGGCTCACAATTCGATCTAACGCCAGTAAAATGATAACGCCATTGTCTTTTTACCACAGCATCATCTGTCAATGGAGTAAAAGTTCTTTCCTAGCATCTGCTATCACCGCCTTCACACACATTAAGCTTCAAAACTTTTTCGCAACGTGCTATCCGGCTCTTGAATAAGCTCTCCGTCGTGATTTCACCCGCTATAATATGGCTGTATGGTGCCCGTCATTGCGAATATCTATAAATGACAGTAAAGCTTTAGCAGCAAGTAAAAGTAATAAATAAAAGTTTAAAAAATTAACAAAATACGCTTTTATAGAAAATCCAACTAAAAAATAGAAAATAAATTTTAATAATGAAATAGTACATCGTGCACCAAGGGAGAAAAGTTGGACATTTCCTCCCGCGTGTAACAATTGATGAGATGTCCAACTTTTCTCCCGCGGTGCGCATACTATTTTTTCTCCTACCAGGCCGAAAGTTCGTGGGGTACCGAGCCGGGGTCCAGGGGCGAAGCCCTGGCCGGGGGTAGGAGGGGCGGAGCCCCCCCGTACTAAAAAAAAACAAATTTAACTGTTTTATTTTTTAAATAAACTACTTCTAATTGAATAAGAACTGTCTGTTGAACTCATCTTTGTTTAATACTTCACTATTAAATTTTATTGCCTTTTGTTTATTTCACTTTTACACTAAACACAATATTGCAAATTACCCGCGCACAACAATGGCGGATAATTTTAGGTACGTGAGAGCAGACGTAGACACTAATGCGCATGCGCACTTGTACCCGGGGAGAAAAAGTTACACTTTCTTCCCTGTACAGCGGGAGGAAAACCGAACTGTCGGCGTAGGTAGGAGAAAAAAATGATTTTGTTGTAAAAAATGCGTGGAATGCTTTTCGGGATATTATCAAAATAACCTTTCTACTGTTATCTGTTCATAAAATATTTATAGCTACTGATACCATGCACCCCACGCCTTTTTTGACAATAAAATCATTTTTTCTTACACTATCGTTAATTAAAATTTATTTTCTATTTTAGTTGGATTTTCTATAAAAGCGTATTTTGTTAGTTTTTTTAAACTATTATTTATTGTTCATTTTTTTGGTTAAATTTCAATATATTGAATTGTCATCGATCCTTAATAAGTATACCAAATTTCGAATTAATCCGACGTTTTGAAGGGGATCAAAATCATGTTCAAAGATTCCGTTACATACTAACATACATACGCAGTAGGCAGGGGCTTGGCTCTGCTCCTGGCACTGCTGAAGTCCATGGGCGACGGTAACCACTTACCATCAGGTGGGCCGTACGCTCGTCTACCTACAAAGGCAATAAAAAAAAAAAAACGTCTGAAGCTAATAAAAGCGTATTAAAAATGAACTAATATATCTCAGAATTGATTTACGATAAATTTTGGAAGAATCAGCCCAGGCGTTTTAAACGATACTTATGTGCCGGTATTTATATCGTAGACGTTAATGTTAACCTATTATCGTGCTTGTTTCAAGCGCCTCCTTAAAATCATTAATAACACGTACATATTGAAATTCCGTTTTATTAGGCGCGAATATATTCCTCGAGCAACGTTTTAAACATCCAATTCATTGAGCACACGACCTGTGTTATAATTAAAGCAGAGATTTCATTAAGCGCTTTCATTTACGGATCCAGCTACATAATTTTATTATAGCAGCCTTTATTTATCTTAGTCGCTTCTTCGGGTTTTGTTCTCACAGTGAGCGAAAATTCTTTAGAAAACCATTTAAGATTTTTGTTAATTAATTCATATTTGTACTATATCTACTATCTTACCACTTTTTATTTAGTTGTGTTGTAAGTTTAATAAAGTTAAAATATGTACTATACAGTATTTTTTATTTTTTTTATTATTGCTTAGATGGATGGGCCCACCTGGTGTTATGTGGTTACTGGAACCCATAGACATCTACAACGTAAATGCGCCACCCACCTTGAGATATGAGTTCTAAGGTCTCAGTATAGTTACAACGGCTACCCCACCCTTCAAACCGAAACGCATTACTGCTTCACGGCAGAAATAGGCAGGGTGGTAGTACCTACCCGTGCGGACTCACAAGAGGTCCTACCACCAGTAATTACGCAAATGAAAATTTTGAGGTTTTGATTTTTATTACACGATGTTATTCCTTCACCGTGGAAGTCAATCGTGAACGTTTGTTAAGTACATATTTCATTAGAAAAATTGGTACCCGCCTGCGGGACTCGAACACCGTTGCATCGCTAGATACGATTGCACCAGACGTCTACGACAACTTATACGGTTTTTGGTATGAAACTGCACACGTCATTTAACTAATTAGGTAATTTAAGTTACGTTATTTAACTAATTTAACTAATAACATTTCACGTTTTGGGTGATAGGCTGACGACTCTTTGTTAAGGGTATTATAGCACAATAACCTTGGATACTTTATGGCAAGGATAGCAAAGACACCGGTGTAAACGTAACGAGTTTGCTCAGACCCTTACGCAAGTTATTTTCGGGTGTAATGAGGATTTTTGCGTTTCTCTAATAATAATAAAAATATATTAAATAACGAAACAATATCCAAATTTATACCTATTACGAATAAATTTAAATGCGATTTTTTGTATAAAACAGTGTAGCCGGTCCACGGAATTTTAGCCCACTGAGTTTCTTGTCGGATCTTCTCAGTAGGTCGCGTTTCCGATCCGGTGGTAGATTCTGCGTTAGCATCACTCCGGTTTTAGCCCCGTGAGCTCACCTACTAGTTAAAGTTACGCTGAAATAGCTTCTCAAGGCTATCAGCATAGCGAGGGAAAAAAAAGAAAACAGATTTTTTTTTGAGAATCATTAAAATTACATATTGTCCATCAACAAACAGTTTATATGTTGTAATGGCAATTAAATAATTCGATATTTAACTTTGATATCTAAGATTTTGAATAGAGTAAATATCTGCTAAAGTAGTCACCGCAGTTCAAAGACACTGTGATGTTAATTATCTTACCCATTGTGAGACATATAAATTTCATTACAATAACCTAGAAATTGGTAAGGCCAAAAGGGTTTACGATATATATAATATACGTAAGACGTTACTTCGAACCCAGTTCACAACACAACCTATCACCAGGCATAAATTATCCCCTTCAAGTTACAAATTTTATTACGAAATTATTTGTGATTTGCGTTACGTCAAATGTTCGTGAAGTATTGGAGTAAATAACTTAAATAGCGATCGTACATCTTCATGCTTATCAGGGGTATTATACAAATTTAGGCTTTTAGGACTCGGAAAAGGCTACGGAAAGTTNACCCAGTTCACAACACAACCTATCACCAGGCATAAATTATCCCCTTCAAGTTACAAATTTTATTACGAAATTATTTGTGATTTGCGTTACGTCAAATGTTCGTGAAGTATTGGAGTAAATAACTTAAATAGCGATCGTACATCTTCATGCTTATCAGGGGTATTATACAAATTTAGGCTTTTAGGACTCGGAAAAGGCTACGGAAAGTTATGCGTGACTCTTTATCATTAGGCTTTATAATCGTAATTTTCTGTAATATATTTCGTATATCCATATATAATTTTCTTGTCAAAATTATTTGTTTGTGTGCAGACAAAATACTGTATTGCGCAATTCTGTTACTGAAAAATGGTTTTATATTAACCTTAATAATGTAATTTATTGATGATGTGTGGTTATGCTCTCCACTTAGAGTGATCGAATGACCTTGTAACTACAGTTTATGTCAAATGGGACTGTGAATTCAAAATGTAGTTACCACGATGTTTAAATTTGTTGAGCTTCAGAAATTTCAGTGCTATCGCAAGTACCACGTCCTCGATTTTTTTTTGTGATAAAAGAATCTTGGTTGGCCCAGAGATCTTACCCAGGAGAACCAGGATATATGAGCGAACTCGAGGGCCCTGCCAGGAAGGGAGCTTGACCCCTTGTCCACCTTTGCCTCTATATCCTTTCACATTCATAATTAACACTCTCTTACCAACCTCATTTTCATTTCTTCTCACCACAGATCCATACCATCCCAAACACGCACTTCTCAACTTCTCTGTCACGGGTGTCATAGGTGAACTCAATTTACATAATATTTCAAAACATGGTCGAAAATAATTACAGTTTTTTTATAATACATTACCGAAATAACTTTAGTTTCTTGATCCGAATATTCTAATATCCATGATTATAATCTGAATATCGTTTTATTACATTCAGTGCGAGTCGGGAGATCGTTTCAAATCAAAACGTTTATTTGAATGAAGGATTGAATTGGGGGAACCAAGAAAATATTCCTAAGCCAAAGGTACAAAGGATTACCAACGATTACGAAAATTTGTGTTCGCTTTATGAAGCCATCAAATACAGATTATTCTTTATGTCTTGCGACGAATATAAGGTTGGGTATGAAGAACATAATTTTCATTATATATGCCTGTAGTTAACATAAACAATATTATGGGTATTTTCAGTGAATGAAACAAACATTGTGTCAAATACTCTTGCAGAAATTTCTAGATAGATTTTTTTCTTGACTTATGAACTAAAATGTACTAAGATTGTTAATAAAGGAGCTGTTTATTTTGGAGAGACAGGTGTGAGAGAAATTCTATTTGCTACATCAACGATAGGGGGAAGCTGAGGCGGCCCCACTTTCCTGGCAGCCCTCCTGCGCCATAGTGCATTTTCTTAAACTTATGAACACTCCACTAATATTTTGACACGTATGTACCTATGCTTTGAAGTTCACATTTTAGTTTTAATGAACATGTATATTTCTAGACATATCGCGTGGTTGCTTATCGCCAGTTAATTTGTTTGGGTTTTACTTAAAGAAAAATGGAGAATGAATATTTAGCTTCCGTTGGT
Organism: Bombyx mandarina; assembly: GCF_003987935.1. The sequence goes on from NW_021011481.1 coordinate 3,586,150, forward strand.
TTCACTATTCAGGTACTAATTCATCACGTTGTAGGGAAGGGATTGCGGGGAAGTACATAGTGGTTGTCGCCAAGGTCTGCACCTGCTTGATGCCCTCGATGCTGACCATTCTTAATATCTGACTCGGTGCGGTAGCGAGCGAACCTGGTTACCTGGAAACCTGGATACGCCTAGGATTGTAGATTCGATTCCCTTATCGGACAAATCGGGTGTGAACAAGTTTGCTTCCTGGATTTGTCTGGGTGTATAATATCTATATTATACATATATATATTTAAACTCCAATAAGTATATTGTATATCACTCTCCGATTTCGATTGAATAAGGAAACCTAGTTTGGGGCCAAATGACCGCGAGTTACATATTCTCGGTTATTATTATTAATTGCCGGTTCGACTCAATATAATTTGTGGAAGATATTAAGTATTCGGATTTTATGTGTTTCAAGCGTTTATAAGACAATATATAATTCTACATTGAGGTTGTTTAAGCTGGAACGTTTAAAAGGCAATTTCATTCTTATCGCTGATTCTACATTGAGGTTGTGTAAAAAGCATATTCATTCTTATCACTGATAGTAGAGTTTTAAGACGCTTCGTCGTAAATTAAAAAAAATGTTTCATTGTAGACGTTTGTGGAGAGCACAAGTGCGAAAAAAGCTGTGGATTCAGAAATATTATAATCTCTAAACTTTATTACATCTATTCTCGTTACGGAAACAAAGAACGACACACAAGCGGGAGCTCGATCCGGCTTAGTAAGTAGGGCAATACACCCACCCTTTCGCAGCGTGTGTGGCGTCTATAAATTATACCGCGCACCTGTAAGTAGTTAGATGGTGCTTAGATAAAGAATTTAATATACGTATTGCACAATGTTGATCTATGGGCACGTTAAGTGTGCAGTTTATTTGATTTAAGACTTCGTATTATGAAGTGTGATTCAGTGTTTTAGTCAGACAGTATTCTGTCTGAATGCCAAAAAATATTCAATGTTATTTTAGAATACACTGATTGATTATTGTGAAAAAAAAAACATTGTAGTTTTTATTTGTTAAACCAAGAAATACTAAATTTTGGTGAAAATATATGTTTATTTTTTACTCTAGGTGATTAGATTAGTTTAAGTTAAGGTTAAGTTTCGCTTAAGAGGACACTGCAATGCGGTCGAAAACACGATAGCTTCGCTGTAGAAGTGAGGAGATATGATGAAGCTTATGCTCATAAGCGTGAGCCGTAGTCAATACATTTATAACAAATCTTGGTATATGAGGTCCGGGTGTAATAAGACTAATGAGTATTCGTTTTATATCTACCTCGTAACACTTGGGACCTAAATCTTCACGTTTATTTAAATCTCGAGTTGCCAATACAATGTCCATCACTACCAAAGACTGTTTCATTTTTTTTCCTACCTATGCTGATAGCCTTGAGAGGCTCTATCAGCTTCTTCTTGACGTGTAGGTGAGCTCACGGGGCTCAAACCGGGTGTCTTGCTTACACTGACCCTAGCAAGAGCAGTGCTGCGACTGTGGCTGTGACCCACTGAGAAGATCCGGCGAGATACTCAGTGGGTTAAGCTGTTTAAGTTAAACAGGCGTTGAGCGGTAAGCTCACAACATACATTTAGTGCCTGTCTAGGAAAACAATAATACGAAAAAGAGAAGAACAAACAGACAGATAAATCTTGTTTAGGTTTGTTTAACAATCAACAAAAACACACAATGACATCTAAAGTCAAACAATATGTCAAGATCTTATCTGAACTTGTGTACATATTGTTTTTAGCAATGTGTAATTGAAAAAAAAAATTTCTACCTATTATGAAAACATGTTCCATTTAAGCAGTCTTTCACATCAATATAAAAGGTACGACTGTCAGAGATTTATCACTAGAGCCAAAAAAAAAAGACTTTGCGGCGCGTTATATTCCCATATAAATCAGAGTTGGCGAACTGTTGAAAGCCAAACAAGTGGGATCTCATCTAGATATTGTTTTATTGCGAACGAAATAGTGCGGCTTATTATTATTCCGAAACAAGTTGTTGTATAACTTTTATTCGATTCATTTAATCGTAATATTAGCGTCATTCATATTCGGGTTTGCCCTTCGTGAATTACATAAAAATACTAGGTATTAAGTAACACTTATATCGATGGGAAAGGATTTAAAATAACAAGCAAAAGTATGAAGAAAAAACAATATAAAACTGAAATTATGCATTCAACTAGTTTGTGTCAAAACCGTAGATGTTTGTATTTGGAACTGGCTATTTACGAACTGATAATGATGAAGGTCGCATCTTTAGAATAGATAAAGCTTAACCACCGATAATGATTATATAAATAGAATATGACAAAACAGTTACAACGGTTTTTTGCTTAGGTGGGTGGACGAGCTCCCGGTCCACCTGATGTTAGGTGGTCACGGGGCTCATAGACATCTACAACGTAAAGTACGTGAGTTCTAAGGTCTCAGCGTTTACTGTACAACGGCTGCCCCACCCTTCAGTCGACGTCACCCTAAGCACTTCATTATTATTAGTATTTTTTTTTTTTATTGCCTTTGGAGGCAGACGAGCATACGGCCCACCTGATGGTGAGTGGTTGCCGTCGCCCATGGACTTCAGCAATACCAAGGGCAGAGCCAAGCCGCTGCCTACCGCTTAATACTCTCCACAAGCCTCGTTTGAAGAAGGACATGTCATAGCGCTCGGGAAACACCGTGGAGGGGAGCTCATTCCATAGCCGGATGGTACGTGGCAAAAAAGATCTCTGGAAACGCACTGTGGATTACCGCAGTGGCTCCAGGTAGTATGGATGAACTCTACTCCGGTGGCGGGCGGTGCGATGGTAAAAACGAGACGTTGGTATCATCTCGAACAATTCTTCAGAGCACTCCCCATGCAACATGTGGTACAAAATACAGAGGGAACCGAAGTCCCTCCGCAGACCCGTAACGTAAATTTCGGATCTTCCCGATCCACTAACGGTGCTTTAAGGTACCTCAAGCATCGGTCATCGTCTGGTCGAACTCGTCGGGGCTCGGCGAGTAAATTAATCCACAGACATAGCCCACTGAGTTTCTCGCCTGATCTTTTCAGTGGGTCGCGTTTCCGATCCGTCGGTAGAATCTGCGAAGCACTGCTAGGGGTAGTGTTAGCAAACGTCGTTAGGTTTGAGTCCCGTGAGCTCACCTACTTGTTAGGTGACTGTGAAATAGTCTCTCAAGGCTATCAGCTTAAGTAGGAAAAAGAAAACTTCAAACCATAACGGCATAACTGCTTCACGGTAGAAATGGGCAGGCTGGTGGTACCTACCTTTCTGTCTTTTTTAAAACGTTAAAAAAAATTAAAGTAATATTCAGTGGCTCAGTTATGCTATATCTTTCACGCCACCAAACAATAATCCATAACTTTCCTTTTTTTTATTGTACGATAGAATGTTGAACATAATTTTCCTGAAATCCATAATTTTAAAATAATACTGCCAAATTATTTAATTAAAAATGGTAAACGATTATTCGAAGTGATAATGAATTCAACACAGTTAAATATAAAGTATCATTCGCACGAATTTCAAGCTATTGTTAGCATCGACTTACAGTCCTGTAAATAACTCTCAATTGATATCAAAATTATAACACCAATTACATTGTTTTTCACATTCATTTACATGTAACATCATATTGTATTTTTAATCGAAAAGGTTTATTACTTATAGTATAATTAGAGTCATATTATATAGTTCATAGCTCTTCTGAAGGCGAATCCTAATTTAATATAGAAAGTTTTTAATATAACATAAGTCCTTTTATTAATTAGAACAATATAATTAATAAAATATTGAAGTATACGGTTGTGCATTCACAGAACACATACGTGCATGTGTATCAGTCGTTTAAATTTGTTAATTATGTAGGTAGTATTTTTGTATCAATAATAGGTTTATACTATAAAAGTGGCTTGAATCAAACAAATTTTACGCATTTCCATATAAGAACCTTTATACTCGGAATTATTACAGTATGTCAACAAATTGTAGTATGGACTATATATGTACAGATCTGACTACTCATCAAAGTATCGGGTAAATGTCATCGACCGAGGAAATTTCTTGTCGAAGTTAGGTAGTATCTTTGTGAGGTTTTTGCTATCCGAAGCGTGGGCGTTTCTGACATCCGCAACACAGCAGAAAATCGTAGTTTGGTGTCGTTGAATGAATAGTGTTATTTTATTTATACGACTGGGTATTTTATTTACTAGTGTTGTATTTTATTTATGACTAGCGACCCGCCCTCGCTTCGATTCGGACACATTCAATTTTATTATTGATAGCTGAGTCCTGTGATGTTACCTACCCGCGGTTATTGTCGTACCGCGGGTGATGCCGCGAGGCGATGTTAGTCTAAAAAATGTAGCCTAAGTTACTCCTTATATCATCAGCTACCTATTAGTGAAAGTCTCATCAAAATCGGTCCAGCCATTCCAGAGATTAGCCGGAACAAACAGACAGACAGACAAAAATTGTAAAAAATGCTATTTTGGTGTATGTACCGTATATAGGTATATATTCATATGCATGTAGTAAAAAGCGGTTGTTTCAAAATTACAAACAGACACTCCAATTTTATTTATATGTATAGATTGTTATTATTTAATAATATTAAGTTTTTTTTTTTTACAGTCTAATCATACATATTTTAATAATCGATTTCTCTATTGTTTCAGGAACTGAAACCCGAAGAATCGAATCAACAACATGTTGTGACAAGAGCCCGGTTTAGGCAAGAGCAGGGCTCTAAAAATGTACGTCTTAAAAGACTTTCAAGACGTTTCGAACAACAGAACTTTTCTGTTCCTAATAGTGTTGCTATCGTTGAAGCTGTGTTGTCCCCAAGACTTAAGCGAAGATTTCGTGAACGAGGATAGTGTAGACGCCGCGTCAGACTTAAGTATGGTAGTTGAAACAGTGAAACTGTCAAGGAGCGTTGTGGGATCGCCCTGTAGAATGAGCGAGTTGCTATGCGACACTGGGCAATGTATATCTTTGGATAAGTACTGCAACGGAGAAGACGATTGTGGAGACAAGAGCGACGAACCCAAGAGCTGTACACGTGGGTATTTTTTTAATTATATTTTTAATTATTTTATTTTATTAATAACAAGGAACAGTTTAACCAATTTAAGCTTGTTGTCTTCTGTTCATGTGTAAATAAATGAAATACATTTTAGAATAAAGATATCGAGGCAAAACAAAACATGCATAATAGTATAATCTATTATAAAATTGCGCGGACGGAGGAGTATGAAATTTTCCACACTTATAGAAAATATAGAGAAGAAGTGCACAATGCTAATTTTTTTTTAAATAATGCATAAAAGGTACATTAAATCAATAAAGAAAACATTACACACACTACATACCATGTATTTGACGCACACACTCATGCATACTATTTATTGTCAAACTTTTGTTCTTGACATCTGTTGTCAAATTGAGAATAGAATATTGTTTGTCTTTCTTAATATTTTTTATAGTGTAGTCTTGGCGAAATTTGTGATTATAGAAGTATAAAATACAATCATAAAATAGTGTACAAACTTACAATTCCAATTAATTATAGTCGAATTTCGACTACTGCGGGACCACTAGTTTATATTAATAAACAACCAAGATAATTTTTTTATTTAAAAATTATTAATTTTAAATTATGTGTGTATCCGTTCTGATTTATTCTGTTACAAAATAAAACAAATCGTGTGTCTTATAAGGGTTTTAGGTCATATTTGAAATGCATTTTTAATATGTCGCCCCTTCTCGGTTTGTTGACGCCTGTCACTAAAGATGCCATGGGCTGTTTCGATATTTGAGTTCCTAAAGTAGCGATTTTATAATAATATAATTTTTCGACATTGAATTTTTCTTTAACTTTTGTGGGTGTGTTTATTCAAATTAATGTCCACAGTGGTAGCATTTTGAAGTAGAATCAGGACGTGACTTTTAATTATCAAAAAATTAATCATAATCGCCTAATCACGAATGCATAAAAACATAATTAAGACTTCAGAAGAAGAAAAGAAGAAGAATGGAGAAAAAAAATCGTTCGCATATTTTGTTTATGGACTACAGGGATAATGTTAATAAAATAATTATATGATAGCGCATTTTACCGAACATATATTTCAAGCGTTTTTTAATGCAGATACGTAGATCTTACAATTCAACACTTTAATGTTGCTTATGAGATCTTCATAAGAATCTTAATAAAATGTACGTAACGCTTGTACCAACATTAAAATCGAAACACACGATTATATCTGCGTAAATTTGCATTTATCTTTAACTTACTGTGTTCAATAAACACATCTTAATATTTGAAAAAGCATGTTAAGTCTTTGTATCAAAAGCTATTTTTAAGCTATTGCATAGCTTCTATCGCGGGCCTCGAGCGCGGCGACTGAATCAAGAAATTCCGTAACTAAAATAACCTGACACCCCCACTACGCCTACTATGCATGAGCATCATGAAAAGTCTGCCCATCTCTCTCTCACGCGGTCTAACTTATGAGTGTGAAGGGGACAGTTAATGTTTTGCTTTTGTTAATGTTTATAAATATAGCGTGGTCTTATTTTTATTATTGTTTTTGTTTTTAATATTAAATTATTATTGTCTAATTGTAATAGCATAAGTTGATAAAAAATGCTTTTCAATAGCTTTACCGCGGCAGTCTCCGCGTGCCACACGTCTTTTTTGTAACTAAAACGATTGTCCCAAAAATATACTCCAAACAACGGTAACTTTATGGCCCGTCACGTTTCATGGCGTTCAAGTGGCTCTGTCAGCGATGGACCGACTTGGCTTCCTCCGGCTTTTATGTAATATTCGTCCGCGGGAGTTATGCGAGGATGCCGCCAAAACATGTTATGCTTGATGTTTATGGGCTTGCATAAGCGTTGATCTGTACTGGATTGAAATTTTGGGGGAATTTCGAAAATTGCCAAAAAAAAAATAGGTTTAATGTAACATAGCAACGAAGAATGTATTTTATTTGTAATGCTTATGCAAGTACATGTTGAAGATGCAGATGTTGGTGCTAACAAAATGTGAATGACATAAAAAGAAAGAAAGAAAGAAGAAAGAAAAGATAAACATACAATTACATATAATTAATAATAATATAACCTTGAAGCTAAATCGCTTTGCAATTTTTTCAACATAGAAATACAAATATTTTTAACGTGGGATGATACTTCACTTTTGATGGCTTCAAACTAGGATTTCCTCCTGTGTTAAATTTGTCTATTACGCCATACAAGACAAAAACAAATACATTCAAACGCGAATACTAAATATCTCAATAAATATACTGACCCTCGCACTATTCATACTGTGATACTGTCTACGATCTCTTGATGCCAACACGAGTTGAAGCCAGTCTGTCTAGCAGAGTTATAAAAAGTTACCGTCATCACGTAGACTATACATTAGACACTATAGCCATCATACTAAGACTATACATAAAAAATAAAAATCTTACGTTACGGACGTTTTTTTCCGGTTAGAGTACCCCTCCGCATCGTCCCATAAGGAAATTCGTTCCAATAAATACAAACGTCACATCTTAAAATCCAGCAAATTAAGTTCTGCTGTTAAACTAACTTGACTTTTATTAAATAAATTAACCCGCAATAATTTAACAACCTTCCTTCGCAGAAATCAATACGCTGAGCACAATACCGACGGCTCGTTCAATATTCTTCTGTACAATCTCCCGGAAGATAATTGTCTTACACAAAAGAACAGTAGAAAGTAGTCACAAAGGGGTACGAACGAACTAGATTACATTGAGTTTACCCAGGACGTCCCTCGGGAACCGATGCAGCGTTCCGACTCTGTATTTTCATCTAATTTCACTATATTTTTACGTTGTGGCACAGTCAAAACTAATTTCGCAAGTAAATTCACTTAAAACCACGTGATTGATTTTGATTAGATTTGTGAGAATCGAAAGTGATGTTTAATGATTTTATCTTCCTTATTTAGATTTTTGGTGTCATGTCGCTCATACATGCTATGCATGGTCGCAGGTTCAATACTGTATACGTAACAGCGTGCTTAATTATTTTTGAAAATGATATACAGTCAAACCTGGATAAGCGAGAGTTCAAGGGAGCACAATCACATTCTCGCTTATAGAGGTTTCTCACTAACCCGAGTTTCTCGCTAATGCACCCGCTGAATTTCATTTCGCGATTTTCCGGATTCAAACGCATTCACTATTTTAAGGTTATCACTTAATAACAGTACATTAATTTTCCGTTTTGACATGATGCACAACAGAACTTTCCTTCGCAATTGATTAACGATAAATTGAGTAAGTCCGAGAAACAGGACTGTACACAGACACACGTGCCCATTCGAAAAAAATGCGATAAAATAACAACGTTATTTAGTTCCACGAAATAGAATAGGTTCAATATTGACGAGAAAACAATACAAAAACAATGGTAGGAAGTTCCACGAAAGTTAAGAATGAGTCATAAAATAGCAAATGTTAAATTTGTAATTTGTTTTGTCATTTATTCCTCCTAAATAATATAAATAAATAAAGCTCGACTGTCGCTTATAGAGGTATAGATAAGTAGCAGTCTCACTTACGGAGGTCCATGAGGGAAAAACGACTCTCTTACAGAGGTTTCTGTTTCTCGCTAATAGAGGTTTTGGGAGCTTAAAATGACGGGTCCTGGCTATTACTCTCACTTATAGAGTTTTCTTACTTATCCAGTTCTCACTTACCCAAGTTTGACTGTATACGATTAAATGTATTTTGGTGCTCATTGGCGCTTCAATATCAAATTCAACACAAACAGAGATATTACAACAGACATTACTCAATCTGATCCGCCAAATAAGTTGAAGCGCGTGATTACTTCCATTTCAAAATAAGTAGAACGGTGACCATAAAAACTATAGTATAATATTACTTAGGATATGATTGAGACTAAAACCTCGTGTCTCGATGTATTAGAAATGATAGAATACCACTAGTAATAGCTCGAGAAGCTGAGCTCGAGTATCAGTGTCTTCAGTTTAAAGACCTAACAGGTTATTCTGAGGCTAAAATACTCTATGTCAGTATCACCTAATTTCCCCCGGTGAAGGTCAAGGGGCGACCTGAGGGGGTAGAAGCCGCGCGGTGCGCTACCAGCACTCTAGTGCACTGCCAAGGAGATTCGAAAGAGCAACCGGTTGGCGGCGTATCGCGTCCCGACCCGGCAGGCTGGTTCTGGTCCAGCGGGGTATTCCGGGACAGCAGCAGCACCGTCTGGGCGGCCGGACGGGCTGCCGTACCGAGACGGCCGACGTTTCAGAGCCTTCGATTTGCCTCGAAGACTCCGTCGGCTGGGCGTCCTTGGGGTGAGCTGCGCTGTTTGGTTGTAGTGTTGACCGCGGTAACCCCCCTACCTCATTAGGGTTCTGACCTCGTAGGAGATTCGGCCGCCGGCCCGAAAAAAAAAAGTTTCACCTAATTAGTAAGTAATTTGGTTTGTTTTCAACAAAATGGATAAATCGAGCACCAGGACTCTCTTATGGCAAATGAAAATTGAAGCTCATTGATGATTTCATCATAATCATCATCACAATATAAATGCCAGTACACACTTTGAGATATTAGCTTGAAATGCCATGTTTGTTATCCCACCTGTCAGGACAGGTCCATAAGATACTTATAGCTTGAGATAACCACAGTATTTTCAAATTACAATACAGAATCGCGCAATTAAACCGCGGACAGAGAAACTCACATAAAATTTCATATTCACGTACAAAATTCTAAATAAAGGGCACTCAAAGATTCAGGGAGCACAATAAACCTTCTTTAATTACACGGGGCCGGCTGGAACGGGGCTTAGCTTTTATCGCTACCACGTAGGTGCTCGTTAAGCCGAAATATAGCTACAATTAACAAAAAAACCCACGTACCATTTAATAAGGTGTTAAGTTTACCGTGGCGGCGTTTACGGAATGGTCTTTCATTTGCAACAGAATGTTTTATTGTTGCTGGTGTATTTAGTAATACAGTAGTCATGTTATCGCAGTTGAATTAGAAAGCTCATATTATGCCGGTTTATTATATCGAGTTAGCTCAAGGATGTTACACAGAGACGGAGACCGATGTTACTAAGCATCAGCAATCAGAACAGTAGGACTTAATTGATTTAGGAGTCTTAGAATTGACTTAATCTTAGAAATATTGGAACTGCTTAATTTAAATAATCTATATAGGTAGGTGCAAAAAAATAACACATACGTCAGTTTTCTTTGAGCGTTGTAAAGCCAAAAAGATGTAGAATAAGGTATATTATAAGTAATATTATTTGGTTGATATTTTGAGTTTTTTTTATTGCCCTTCTAGGCAGACGGCCCACCTGATGGTAAGTGGTTACCGTCGCCCATGGACTTCAGCAATGCCAGGGGCAGAGCCAAGCTGCTGCCTACCGTAAATTTGTGATTGATTTACATAAAAAAAATGAATGTATAAAGCTGTAAGGTGAGCGTAAGCGTATACTCCGCATGATTATCGTCCTAACTATTCAGACCCTGATAAAATCCGCATCAATTGGGAAAACATTCAAGGAGACATTAGTATGCGATGCTCATCTTACTAGGCAGCAATATTCCTGATATTCCCGCCTACTCTGAATCGATAAGCTGTCTTAGAGTGTATCAACCCTTTAGATTGAAATGTTTGGGGTTCCCGATGTTTGTCTATTAATTTTTAATCATGACTCATACGAATAAAAAGAAAACGAATAAAATTATCCATAAATTTGAGCCAAAAAAAAGCATCAAGTCATTGGTAATGGTACACATCATAATTAACTTAATAAAAATACAAACCAACTCAAAAACCGATTTAAATACAAGGAAATTCGTTCAAAATCTATATATAAGTATATAAAATGAATTGCTGTTCGTTAGTTAGTCTCGCTAAAACTCGAGAACGGCTGAACCGATTTAGCTAATTTTGATCTTGAATTATTTGTGGAAGTCCAGAGAAGGTTTAAAAGGTAAATAAATATGAAAATGTTCGAAATTAAATAAAAATAACAATTATGTTTTTCCTTTTATGTGTCCCCCGTTGGACGGATTCCTTTTGTTTGTTTTAAGTTTATTTAAAAAAAGTTTAGGTCTTTTATTTATCGATTGAGATACTACGAAGTCTGCCGGGTCAGCTAGTCAATTATAAAATTCTACTCGTACAACCACTCAAGAAATAGAGTTAATGTATCAATAGAAACGTATAAAAATGTCTTCAATCTCGAACTATGATGAGACGGAGCTCCGTAGCAACTTTAAGCTAACAGCACCAAATATACTCGTACTCCTTGGGGAGGAAAATAATTTCCCATTTTCTAATGCATATACTGCGTCACATCCCGACGAGTCTGCAAGTAATTAGTGCAAACACGACGGCGGCATGATGTTTGTCGACAAGGGTTACCCACGCGTACTCCAAAAATGTATCTCGCGAGACATGCCGCTATATATTCACTTCGTAATGTATACACACATAAATAAAATGATAAAGTTTTGGAATAATAATAAAAAAAAACAGAAACTAGTCTTGGAGGATTTGAAAGTTAATCTCATTGAATATATATTTGAACTATACTTCTCGATTCTATGGTAAATGCAAAATAAGTCAAATGTAATGTCAAGTTATGAAGAAAAAATAAAAATATATAATTCCTTTAAGAACACGTCTGAGCTTAGGTTGCCGATTCCGATCCGTTGCCGATTTTACTTTTGGTAGGACCTCTTGTGAGTCCGCGCGGGTGGGTACCACCACCCTGCCTATTTCTGCCGTGAAGCAGTAATGCGTTTCGGTTTGAAGGGTGGGGCAGCCGTTGTAACTATACTTGAGACCTTAGAACTTATATCTCAAGGTGGGTGGCGCATTTACGTCGTAAATGTCTATGGGCTCCAGTAACCACTTAACACCAGGTGGNCACCACCCTGCCTATTTCTGCCGTGAAGCAGTAATGCGTTTCGGTTTGAAGGGTGGGGCAGCCGTTGTAACTATACTTGAGACCTTAGAACTTATATCTCAAGGTGGGTGGCGCATTTACGTCGTAAATGTCTATGGGCTCCAGTAACCACTTAACACCAGGTGGGCTGTGAGCTCGTCCACTCATCTAGCAATAAAAAATAAAAAAGTATTGCATTTTGAAGCAGGATTTTGCACTGTTTGATATATAAAATGACAGTCTTACCTTCCATTGTAACCTGAAAAAAAAAAACTAAAATGTGATTATTATGAACTAGCGACCCGCCCTCGCTTCGCTTCGGAAACATTAAAACACACATGAAACCAAAAAAATAAAAAAATAAAAAAAATAAAAAAAAGTAGCCTATGTTCATCAGGGACAATGTCGGCTTCTAATGGAAAAAGAATTTTTCAAATCGGTCCAGTAGTTTCGGAGCCTATTCGAAACAAACAAACAAATCTTTCCTCTTTATAATATTATTATTATTATTATTATTATTATGAACAAACTGAAATATATGATTGTAAATTTACACTGCAAAGACTCGTAAAAGTAAATAGTTTGTCAAACTTATATTAGGTGTCATCACCTCACAATACCATTATTCAACATCATATCGAGGGGTGAAAAGTTATTTGGTTTAAGTGACATTTCGCTTAACACGCGACTTCTATCTTTGTAATTAAAGGTACTTTTATTTGGTACTAGTGGTCCCCGCAGTAATCGAAATTCTACTATAATTAATTGAAATTATAAGTTTGAACATTCTTATTGGATCTATTGTCAAAGACTTTCTATTCTTTCTTCGTTCTTCTTCATTCTTCGTTCTATTGTCAAAGACTTCTATAATCACAGATTTCGCCAAGACTATACTATAGACAAATAATGTTAAAGACAAACAATATTAATCTGTTCTCAATTTGACCACAGACTTTAAAGAATAACAAAAGTTTCACAATTGACAATTTATAAAGAATATATTTATACGTATGTGTTGTATCAAATACATAGTAGTGTGTGTAATTTTTTCTTTATTGATATAATGTATCTTTTATGCATTATCTTAAAAAAATATTAGCATTGTGCACTTCTTCTCTATATTCTCTATAAGTGTGGAAAATTTCATACTCGTCTGTCTGCGCAATTTTCGTAAAAAGGGATACAAAGTTTTTGCTTCACGTATTAATATATAGATTATCATCAACAGTTCGATGTTTTTAATGGAACTTCAATTAAGTTTACTCCATTAAAAAATCTGAAGAAGTTTTTTTGTTATGATATTTTTATTCCATTTTTAAAACTTAAAATGGCTCTCCTGTAAATTTGCGAAAATGTCCCTCGAGCCACATATCTTTTCACCTCTCGATATGGTTTGTTATGAAAAGTACAATTTCTTTCGTTTACAATATTTGCTCTACCAGATAAAGTCTCACAAGATATTTTAGACGAAATTCGTACTATCGCATTGCTGCAAAACATTTCAATTATACTCGAAATAAATACTTTTGTTTCTCCGCCATTTAGTTGAAAATCCTTTAGTTGAGATACTTGTACTTTAACTTGGCAAATAGGCTTCGGGTTACTCTTGTTTACTCATTAACAACCGTTTAAAGTTAGACAAATAACACTGAAACACCAAATATTGGGACGAAAATTTCACTGTAATTAGAACTGGTAAATTTGTAGTTTCACTTGTTTATTGAATACGTTTCTCTAAGGTTCTTTTATTACACAGATGAGTTGATACGAGATACGTGAAAGCCACAATCCCTATTGAGACATGAGGTCAAAGTCTCAATCCTATTGCATAACAGCTGTCTCAACCATTAAAGATGCACCCCATTACTGTTTTGCGACAGTTAGGATGGCTGTGCTTACCGCTGCAAAATACGCTGTGTACGTCAAAGTCACAGGACGTATCCTAGTTAATTCATCACTAGATAATGACCGAGCTTTGCTCGTTTTTTTTTTTGATAACTCCATCTTGTAGTGTCTTTAAAGCGTTTAGTTGCCCTCAATTAAGAAAAATAGTATTAATATTCGCCAATAGATGTCGGGAAGAGTCATATTTAAGTTTAATTATAATCGATAAAGTTGATTATTGAAAACACGAATAAAACAACATTTTCTGAAAATAAATCGTAGCTAGATCGATTTATCGCCCCCAAAATCCCCTGTATACTAAATTTTATGAAAATCGTTGGGGCCGTTTCCGAGACTCAGATTATATATCTATATTAATATACAAGAATTGCTGTTTTAAAGGTATAATAAATAATAAGATATTATCTTGATGACTGATAGTACTATACCATCATACTTATAATTTCTACTTTCTGCAAGAAAGGCCACACAAAAAAACAAAGAAATAAATTAAAATACAACACTGAAAATGAACACTTGTCACACTGTAATGCGCTGTCACAACGAACAAAGGGGAAGTTTTTTTTTTTAAACTTGGTAAAAAATATGGGCTCGCCCATTGTGTGAGGTGCTTTTTGCTCTCATTTCCTTATTTTTGTGTTGAAAGGATTAACAATAGTACAGGTACGGTACGGAATATAGTATATTATTATGACTTGCATAATTTTGGGCGTTTCCGTATTGTTCTATCCGGTACTTTTTACTAGCTTCATTTAAGGCTTGTAGTATGTAAAAAAAATGTACAGCTATAATTAATGGTAATGCAAACGCTTTCCGAAGTCCGTTTTGCATTTGAATAGGAGAACGTATGTTGGCAAACGTTAAATCTTATCTGATTTTCATTGTTTCGAAGTCAGCGTGATATGTAACAATATTGTAGTGGCGTCAGAAATGTTTATGAGTTAATTTAATTCATGCTTAGACATGAAAACGGTGTCCGTTATCTTGAGTTTATCTTTTTATGAGAAAGTAAAGCGATTTGCATCTTTACTTCATAGCTCTCGCTAAACAAGCTAAGCTTAGAAGACGAGAATCTATATATTAATACGTGAAGCAAAAACTTTGTATCCCTTTTTACGAAAATTGCGCGGACGGAGGAGTATGAAATTTTCCACACTTATAGAGAATATAGAGAAGAAGTGCACAATGCTAATATTTTTTTTAAATAATGCATAAAAGATACATTAAATCAATAAAGAAAACATTACACACGCTATAGACCATGTATTTGACGCACACACGCATGGTGTCAAACTTTTGTTCTGGACGTCTGTTGTCAAATAGAGAATAGATTAAATATTGTTTGTCTTTGTTAATATTTTTTATAGTGTAGTCTTGGCGAAATTTGTGATTATAGAAGTATAAAATACAATCATAATAGTGTACAAACTTACAATTCCAATTAATTATAGTCGAATTTCGACTACTGCGGGACATCTAGTACATATAATACGACCAGACAAGTTGACCTCCTAATGTCTTGAAACTTGAGACGTAAGGTCAAAAAAACACTATTATAAGGACTGCTTCGTGAATGAAGTAGGCAGATAAAATATAATAATGAGATAGACATTAGATTGTGTTCCCGCATTAGAGACAGTTAGTAGGTAATTAGAAAATTATATGATAGTATTTACTATTGGTAGGCAGTGAAAGTGAAGATGGTGAAATAGTAGCTAGGTGAAACTGCGATTAAACTTTCATAATACCAACATTTTATAAAACACTCTTGGTTACCCGTGGTTTGGCCGGCGTGTCGAAGGAAAAGTGTCATTAATTTATTCTAATAATAATAAACCAGTTTCCCGTGGGAATGAGATTTTATTGGCATTTGTTACTCTCCTTTACTTTTTTTTTTGTCAGGAGGAAATCGCCGGACTCCCACCCTCCACTGGGGACGGAGGGCGGGGCATGTCGGAGTCGAACCGACTAAAACCTCCTGTCGCTCAACAACCCGCGTCCGAACCTTGCATGAGACAGAACCCATGAAAAGGCAAAGGGGGGAAAGTGAAGCGTTGCGGAGCACATCTCTCCCATCACCCTCCCCCTCTTGTTACTCTCCTGACCTAAAATTACCATTTTCCTAACTTTTTAAAAACCATATCAATACATTGCTTTGTTTCGACGTGAAAGAAGGACAAACAAACACACTTTCACATTTATAATATTAGTATGCATACCAAGAGATACCAAAGCAAAACGTTGTTATCCATTGTTATCCAAGAATAATTATATTGTATTCTATGTTTAACATATGTAATTTCTTCAAACAGCGTGTAACAGAACATACATGGGTGATGTGGGTCGAACTTACGAGTTGGAAGTACGACGGCCTCGGGAAGATCATCTGCCCTTCGTCTGCCACCTCAACTTCACAGCAACAGGAGGGAACTACGGAGATATAATTCAGGTATTGTCTGTAAAAAAAAACGTTTATTAACTACGAAGATATAATTCAGGTATTAGGTGTAAAAAAAAACAGGTTTAACTACGGAAATATAATTCAGGTATTACCTGTAAAAAAACAGGTTTAACTACGGAGATATAATTCAGGTATTGTCTGAAAAAAAAACGTTTATTAACTTCGGAGATATAATTCAGGTATTACCTGAAAAAAAACAGGTTTAATTACGGAAATAAAATTCAGGTATTACCTGTAAAAAAACAGGTTTAACTACGGAGATATAATTCAGGTATTACCTGTAAAAAAACAGGTTTAACTACGGAGACAGAATTCAGGTTTTACCTGTAAAAAAACAGGTTTTTTACGAACATTTTATTTTGATGTCCGCTTTGTTTTAACGAAATACAACGCTAATACATATTCCTCGTATTTTTTTTTCAGACTCATCTCAGATAATTTATAATATTTTGACAAAAACACACAAACATTTAAATCATGCATTAGTTTTAGTCATATACGTAAATAATTATTAATTAAATGAGTATAATCCTAGGAAATTCCTAATGTTTGAAAAAAAATCTGATTATTTATTTCGTTTTGCAAAACCTAATGATGTGATTAGCTATACTAAAAAAATGTAAAAACGGAGAATTTTGCTCATCAGAAAGAAATTGATAATGCAATCCAATACAATTGAAATTTAAGCCATACTTAAGTCTTTAATTAGACGCTAGCATTCATAGATTAGTTTTCTATAACCATCTAAAGACGTGTAGATCGTTAACATATTAAAATAGATTTCGCCAAAAACTCCTCCACAACCGTAATAATATAGAATCTTCGCCGGTATTTTATACAATTCTGAATTCGTTTGTCCCCAGTTGACATTTGACACGTTTACCGTCGGCAAATTCGTGTCGTTCACGTCAGACGGTTGTCCGGATGGGCACATGACAATTGTGGAGAGAAGTCCGTCACCGCCCACCGGTCAGTGGTGCGGCTCTGCTTGGGGTTACACAGTGTACTTCAGCGAATCCGATTCCATAAACATGACTCTCCGACTGGACAGGCTAAGTCAACAGGTAAGTTTAACACACAATCGTTTGAATGTGTTAATGAAAATAGAATTAATTTGAAGTTAATTGAAAAAAACGTAACGATGATGCTATTTTTAGTTTAAAATAATATTCTTGTAAATTACAACGCGTTTATCGTGTCAATCTTGTGTGTTTTGTCTTGTGTGTTACGAGGTCACTTTTAAAATTATTCAAATGACGCTTTAATTAAGCTTAGCTAAGAAGATTATTTTTTCCTTAAGTAGAGTGTCAATCAAACTGTTCCCAGCGAAAACTTGAATGATCTATACTACATCAACATCTATGGATAAAATAATACGGGTATTTAGTTAAGCCTACAATAATGTCATTTTAGTATTCTCATGTTCATTGACCAGCAATGTAACGTAAAAATAACGAAGAACTTTTAGTTATGATTTATTTTGAAAATAATATATCAAAATTACCTTCTTTGTTTGCTATCGCGTCTCGAGTCACTCCTTATTCCCCTGTGTTCGTTTTCGGGAACGTTACCAATACATCTTAAAGTGACACAATAAATTATTCCCTTTTCCGCGTCGCGGCTACTCTCTCTAGCCCGGAAGATAACAAACACGCCGAGCTAGCTCGTTATTTGATACACAACTTGTTAATAACACAGCGTGACATGTTTAATTAGAGTTTTTGCGTGTTGCAAAGTTAATCCGTATAAATGAACAACGGTATTTATCTTCATTAAGAGTCACTTACTAAGCATCCCTTTGTGTTTTACTGACGTAACGTAACTAACTACATGTTTTCGCCTGTGACTTGACTAATATTTCACATCGCCCCGCTTTCACGGTTCACCGCCTTTCCTTTATCTGCTTTTAGCAGCCGTATTATGTGCACCAAGGGTTGAACTTTCGATCAATTAATTAGGCGACGATTACGGATGCCCTCTAGGGGCCGCACGGGATGAGCCCAGCTCGCAATTACAATAATTAATGTTATTACAGCCTTAATTCCATAATTTAATAACGGAATTTTCGCTTCGAAGATTCCGTTTGGAATTCCTGGGTCGTGGACATTTTTCGAATTTGTTGTGTTGATCGTTGATTTTGAATAAGATGATTTTCAAGTTATATGTAAAATTTGAACACTTCCCATCTCACCAAGTGAGTTTTGGAGTCGCGGCCTCAAGAATAAGAACACTGGGCGTGTACTCATATTATGCGACGGTACTTTGCCAGCGTTAAGATTCCGTATAGGTACAGGTAAAAAGTCTCTAAGGAAATACGTACTTAGCAAATAATCAGAAAAGACTTCTACATTTATGACTTTTTACTGATCGTAAGTCGTGTTGTGAAACCGCTACGGAACATTTTTTTACTTACCATTTGAGTTGATTTAGAATTTGATTATCTTTTTCTTTTAAGATTTATCGATTTTTTTGTGTTGCATTTTTATTCCTGATATGCTTGGTGCTAGCACAGTATTGCTATGAATGCTATAATTCAGAAAATACACAAGGAACTGATGCTCCTATTACACATGGTGAGATTAATTTATTACTGTTTTAATAATATTTTTATCGTACATACACTTATACATATAAACGGTAGGCAGCGGCTTGGCTCTGTCCCATTATTTTTTTTTTTTTTTTTAACGCTGGGGAATCCATTTACGGATACCCGGTCCGGGGGGGTAACGAACCGGGTTATGTCGGACTCCGGCGCCTCCTGAGAGGAAGAGGGGGACGAGGAGGGCCAAGGTCCTCCACCTCCCCGAATTCCTCGCAAGAGACTACGCCTTGAAAAAGGCGCGCGAAGCACTTGCCCCGCAGAACGACTACCGACTAAACCCCATCGAGCTCCACCACACCGGCTACACCAGACCTACGGTACCGCAGTGCGCGCCGAAAGTCCGCCTTCGCCGGTACCCGTCCTGATGATAAGACGGGATTTCATCTCCGGGAAAATCCCGAAGGACGTCATTTCGGGAGATACACCGTGGGCGGCGCACAGGAGCCACCTTGCACCGCCCCACCACCGGACCGACAGTCGAGTACCGGGCGCCCCCGCACCCGCCACCTGATAGTCCCTACGGGGGCTGAGCGGGAGCTTCACGCCCGCGCCGGCCATCCCGCCTTCTGCGCTGAGGTGCTGAAGAGGGATCCCACTCCCTTTCACGCTCCTCAGCCTCACGGGACGCCATTACCAGGTCACAAAACCTGGCCATGGCCTCCCACGAGCCCTGATCCTCTAACATGCGGGCGACGACAGCCCGCAGGGAGAGGTTTCTCCCCAGCACCGCGACGAGATCTCGCCGCGAGTGCTCCCAACGCGGGCACGTTTCGAGCGCGTGCTGCGCGTCATCGTCCGGGTGCCCGCACTGGTGGCAGCCCGGATGTGGCTCTCTCCTGCAGACCTTCCACAGGTACCTCCCGAAACAGCCATGTCCCGAGAGGACCTGCGCAAGGTGAAAGGAGAGTACGCCGTGACGCCGATCCGACCATGCCTCCAGCACGGGCACCAGGGCCTCGAGGGTGCGACGGCGGGTGGCTGAAGTTTGGCCAAGTTCCTTCAGCAATCGCTCTCTCCACTTAGCGTATGCTACATGACGCGCAGCACGCTTCCACCGACCGACAGCCGACGGGCCGGGCGACCGTCCCCGACTCAAGGCCTGCGCCTTACGCCGATATACCGCAGCCAAGATTTCGGCCTCGAGGTCCCAGGGTAGGGATCCGGCGAGAGCGCAGGCCACATCTTGAGAGATGGTGCGGTACCCCCTGATGACCCTCACCGCGAGCGCCCACTGAGCTCTGAGCAGCAGAGCCGCGTTTCTCGCGGAGAGTGCGGGCGACCACACGGGAGCACCGTACAGGGCCATACTGCGCACCACCCCACCCCGAGTACTGGCGCTGCATCCTCCGACGTTGGGAAGAAGACGGCGCACCTGCCGCCCCCATGTTGGCTCTGTCCCTGGCATTACTGAAGTCAACGGGCGACGGTAGCCACTCACCATCAGGTGGAACGTATGCTCGTCTGCCTACACGGGCAAAAAAAAAAAACTATATATATCCTTACAAAAAACAAAATAATTAATAATAATCAAATTAATAAACGTTGGGATAGCTGTGTTAAAATTAAATTCAGATTCAAACCAAATGTCGTATCCTTGTATTCCAATCGTCATTTAACACCAGGCTATCTGTGAGTTTGTTGATTCATCTAGGCAATAAAAAATCACAGAACGTATTTTCAAAATTTCTTAAATCTGGCCTTCAACTTTTTTCTACTATTAAACTCCCTCTGATATAGTCATTGTTGATCTTATCGATATCACACATCAAATAGAATGTTTGCATCTCAGCAAAATTTCAAACCTGTTATTTAGGTAAAATATTTTTTTTTTAAATTTTACTGGTGGTAGGACCTCTTGTAAGTCCGCGCGGAAAGGTACCACCCCCCCGCTTATTTCTGCCGTGAAGCAGTAATGCGTTTCGGTTTGAAGAGTGGGGCAGCCGTTGTGACTATACTGAGACCTTAGAACTATATCTCAAGGTGTGTGGCGCATTTACGTTGTAGATGTCTATGAGCTCCAGTAACCACTTAACACCAGGTGGGCTGTGAGCTCGTCCACACATCTAAGCAATAAAAAAAAAAAAAATTTCACTAAGAAAATTTGTTCTCAAATTTTATGATTGCAACTTTATGTAACAAACGGATCTCCACTACTTAACACTTCATCACAATAACAATACTTTAACGCGAATATATTAAAAATGAGAGCCCAAAACGACGGATATACGAAAACAAAGCTAAACGAAGATCCAACAAAACGGTGAAATTTAAATTAAAGCCGAAACGTTAATGAGCGAAGTTCCATTTATATTTAGCTATTTGTTCTGGTGACAGCCTAACTTGTTACAGGGTGTTGGCTACAATTTCGACTTCAAGTTGGCTTACAAGTTTTTGAGGCGAAGCGAAGCTCGGCTGCGATACGGAAATGCGACTGTAGGGGCGTGGAGGGGAGAGAGGATCCCTGGTACATACTGTGACCGCATCCTTAGCGACTGTGATCTGAGGGCCTGCCGCATACAGTCCCCAAACTTTCCTGGAGTATATCCTCGCAACGCTACTTGTACATACCGAATCGAACATACTAAGGTAAGAGTGATTTACGCATACATATTTCTGAAACTTTATAATATTTTTGAAATTTTGGATTTTGGAACGAAGTTCCTTATGGGACGATGCGGGGGGGGGTACCTTAACCGGGAAAAAACGTCCGTAACGTAAGATTTTTATTAGTAATGCACACAGTCTACGACTTAACTTTGTAATAACGTACAAATTAGTAATGTACACAGTGTACGACTTAACTTTGTAATAACGTACAAAAAATATCATATTTTTTTTATCATTCATTGACCACTATCTGGGAGCGTTCGAATAAGTTCGCACGTTACCGAATGACCGTCGGTTGTTGCGAAACCTCCAGTTTTATTTTCTTTATACCTCGAATAGAACTTAAAATTAATATTTTTATAATAAGGAACTTCGTTCCGGTGTCCCACGACACCACACATCTTTTTTATTTGATTATTGAAACATTTTGAACACACAGCGTTGAAATCTGTTTCCACACTGTGTAACTTTTTAATAAAATAAAACCTAAATCCCAAAGTATATTCTCAAAGAACAAATAAACCCATATTTGGTAACCCTCCTACTTAATTATTAATGTAAATTCACACGAAGGCTTACGGTCACGCCTTCGGGTACATATTAAAGTTATATCCTTATTTAATATTCCAAAGCCGGCTTTAAGAGTTGGTAATAAAGAATATTTTTGCAGATACCAGCCGATAAACATGTGCTGCTGGCAGTTCGACAGACGAACAGCCACAAAATACATATCAAAGACCAAATAGTGAAGTACGATAGAAGTCAACGTGTTTTAAAGTAAGTAATTTGATCTTTTTTTTTTTATTGCTTAGATGAGTGGACGAGCTCACAGCCCACCTGGTGTTAAGTGGCTACTGGAGCCCATAGACATCTACAACGTAAATGCGCCACCCACCTTGAGATATAAGTTCTAAGGTTTCAATATAGTTACAACGGCTGCCCCGCCCTTCAAACCGAAACGTATTACTGCTTCACGGCAGAAATAGGCAGGGTGGTGGTACCTACCCGCGCGGACTCACAAAATGTCCTACCACCAGTAAAAATCCTTATTTTTATAATTTTTTTTTGTTTTTTGTTAATAGTAATTCCTCAAAATTCCCTCCACTTATAGTTTTGTTGACATATTATTTACAGAGAACTTAATTAGAATAAATGTGATGCTACATTTTGATCTTTGTTATATGAACCCACAGATACTAGAAGGTGAGAGCGCATATGTATGACGTTCAATATGGCGTTTTATGAGTAAGTAATTCTGTACCACCTTTCGAGAAGAGTGATACATAGTGGTGACTTCAACCTCATGTCTCAAGGAAGGAGTGGTGGCATAAACGTTGTGATGTCTATAGGCTCCAATAAACACTTAACATCAGGTGGGCTGTGAGCTCGACAGCTCCTTCAACAATATGTGAACTATTCATTATATGAATACATTATACGAACAATATGTACTGTTTAATCTTTTCTTTATTTCATTCATTTTACGTTTTAATTATTAAAATATTCATAACTAGCTGACCCGGCAGACTTCGTAGTACCTCAATCGATAAATAAAAAACCTAAACTTTTGTATAAAATAAACTTAAAACAACAAAAGGAATCCGTCCTATGGGGGGGACATCAAAGGAAAAACAAAATTGTTTGTTTTTATATAATTCCGAGCATTTTCATATTTTGTCACCTTTTAAACCTTTTCTGGACTTCCACGAATAATTCAAGACCAAAATTAGCCAAATCGGTCCAGCCGTTCTCGAGTTTTAGCGAGACTAACGAACAGCAATTAATTTTTATATATACCTAGTCAGGTCATAAATTCTGTCACATGTTTAATGTAAAATAATTGAAACAAGTTTATTTATTATGTAACCATTCATATACCAAAATAAACTTAACAAAACATAGATTCTTATGACACTAAATTTTATTCAAAATGACCTCCGTGATTTTGAATACAGGCCTTCAATCTGCGCGGCCAGTCGTCTATCGCAGCACGAACGAGGTCCATGTCAATATCGGCGGCTGCCTTAATCAAGGATGTCTTGAATGACTCCAAATTGGGATGAGGCTTTGAGCACGTCTTTTCCTCCAAGTTTTGCCATATCTTGTAATCTAACGGATTCAAATCTGGACTGGAGGAGGGCCAGTCTTCGTGCCGGATGTAGTCGATTTTACGCGCCGCCAGCCAGTCTTGTGTGCTCTTCGCTCTATGAGCTGGCGCCGAATCTTGTTGGAATACCCAGTGCCTGTTATTGAACATGGTGTGAGAAACAGGTTCCACAAGGTTCGTCAGGACTGTATTTTGATACACAACTGCATTCGTTTTTACACCTTTCTCACAAAAATGTACCTCTGTTAAGCCCCAATAAGAAACTCNTAGATATTTCGGGAAAAAGGCTACCGACAAAATCTCTTCGGAACTATTTAAATAAAATAGTTTTATTCCGCAGTGAGTAAAACACTATTGTAAATTCGTTAAATATTTAATAATTAAGTGATTTTAGAGAGGAAGTCACAAGGAATGACGTTTGTAATTTTATTAACGAATAAATGTTCTGTAGGTGTTTTTTTTATCAGGCGCGGCGGTCCCTTGATAAGTTTAAAATTTAAATCACTCTCAAGTGAGAGTGATTCAAATGGTGCGGCGCACCTTCCTTGAGGTGCGCTGCGGTAGTGTGTTACGGACTTTAGAGTCAGCAAAACAATTAAAATAGATTGTAATAGTCTAAGAAAAACACGTACTCAAAATACGATAACATTCAGCATGCTAAAAATGGGCAGATGGCACTGTACTACGCCATATCTTTATGTTTTGCGGCAAACGACAACTTTATAAAATCAGTGTAGCAAATTTTAAAAATCGTCATATCGTTTACTTGGCAAATTTGAAGCACGAACTCGTCTTAGATTTCACATAATATCTAAATCACATCATCTTTGCACAGAACAATATACTTACTTCCTATTAAAGTATAAATTCTACAAATACATTCATACTCAACAGTATTTAAAATAAAATGAGCCAAGAACGTTTATCGATAAAACCTACTAACATTAAAATCTTCTGGGCAGCACTAAAACCGCCATGTTTTGTGGCCAGATGACGTCACAGTGGCACGAATTTTTTGTTGTCGTTTCATTTCCATAGGTTTCCTACTTCAGTGCGTTTTATAAGTAATTTTGTACCACATTTCGAGAAGGGTGATACAATACAGTGGTGACTTCAACCTTATGTCTCAAAGAAGAAGTGGTGGCATAAACGTTGTCCAATAAACACTTAACATCAGGTGGGCTGTGAGCTCGTTAGCTCCTTCAACAATATGTGAACTATTCATTTTATGGATACATTACACGAACAATATGTACTGTTTAATCTTTTGTTTATTTCATTCATTTTACGTTTTAATTAGTAAATTAATATTCTTAATTTTATAACAATTGAAGTGTACGAAAAATCGGAAATGAAAATTAAATTTGTTCTACATAAACTAAAAGTTTCGTCTACATAAAAACAAATTATTATACTCGATCGATTCTTTTGATTGAAATTTTGGTGCCACTGCGTAGTTTTATTGTTTGCTTATTTCAAAAGATTCAAGCAAGCGATCAACGAGATGATAATCGAATCCTTACAATACACAAATCAGAACGAATTCTACGTCTAGACTACAATAACGTCACCCGCCCGCGAAATTAAGCTTCCATTTTAACTATTCATAAAATCCATGTATTTTGGTAATTTAATGACTTACTATGAATTATTAATGACGTCGAACCTTCAAACAGAATCGCATTACTGCTTCGACGTAGCTGTAGGCAGGTAGGTTATACTTAACCGCGCTAGTTATCGTTGTTTTAATAGACGTTATTAGAGTATAAACATTTTTTTTAACAATTTTTATATGACACATTAATTGAGCGGGAAAAATGATCAAGCAAAAATTAAAAAAAAAAAAATTTTTTTCAATGCTCATCGACAACACAAACATAACTATTTTTGTTTGTCAACGTAAATCAGGATTAAAAAATCGTTAATTTTTTAATTTTTGCCTCTTTGGAAATCCCCCGGGATTTTTCAAACTTTTAGAGCTTATCTCACAATCAAATTTGTTTGTGTTTTTAGAATTGCAAGTATGAACTCTATACAGCGATTAAAGCATAATGGTTTGAATTAAAAAAAATATATTTTTTCCCTACCTATTCGCTGTTATCGTAAAGGGATTATTCCTAGCTACACGTGGATGGGTAGGTGAGCTCACGGGGTCAATCTGAGGTAATTTGCTAACACTAGCCTAGCAAGAGCTGTGCTTCCCAGAATTTACCACCGGATCGAAATCGCGACCCACTGAGAAAATCCGGCGAGAAACTCAGTGGGCTGTGTTTGAATTACAATTACTTATGTTAGATTTTCAAATCTTCTATGAACCAATTTTTTTTGTTTCAGAATATGGGATCAATGTAACGTAGTTCAGGATTACTTAACAGTTTGGGATGGATCCACTAGAGATTCGCCAGTATTAGTGCGGCTTTGTGGAGGAGATGCTGTACCGGATATTATCAGTAGAGGTCCGAACATGTTACTGGAGTTTCATACGTCACCTTACGATAATCCATTTCATCCGGTACCGTTGAGCTATTTACCTGGGTTTGAATTGGAAGTTCAGGTAAAGAATTTTAGTTTTTATTTTATTTCATGTTCATTACTCTGACTTAGGTGATTGCATGCAGCAGAGATGCGAATGTTGCGATGGATGTGTGGAGTAACAAGAATGGATAGAATATGTTAGAGGAAGTCTGAAAGTGGCACCTGTGACAGAGAAGCTGAGAAGTGCGCGTTTGGGATGGTATGGACATGTGATGAGACGAAATGAGTGTGGGGTTGGTAAGAGAATGTTAACTATGAATGTGGAAGGATATAGAGGAAGAGGTAGACCTAAGAAGAAATGGATGGATTGCGTGAAAGACGACATGGGTAAGAGGGGAGTGAGAGAAGAAATGGTATATGATAGAAGAGTATGGAAGGAGAAAACATGTTGCGCCGACCCCAGGTGACTGAGAGAAGGGCAGAATAATGATGATACTCTGATTTAGCATACTACTAATATCTTCTATAGCATATAATGGTCTTATATAGCAGCTAAATCGAGATTTCTTCAGCTGAAAATATGTATAAGTATGCACAGTTTCATATGAGCTACGTCTGATACGCAAAAAAAGCAAGATTTTATCTATGATAATTTCAGTCTAAACTTCGATAAAACAAACTGTTATGAATCACTAGAAATCGAGTATAGTATCAAGTGACGTACCTCTCTCGAAGTTCAAATCTCACAGGCGACGAGTGGTTATCCAATTTTCTAACGAAATACATACAGCGTGTGTTCATGAATGTCTCCCGCGATATTAAACTTTTATTGTAAAGATTCGAACAGCAAAATTTACCAATTTCCGTAATGAACACTAGGAGTATCGCGAACCCACACCACTATCACGCTATTTTCTCCAGCGAAATAGTCGCGGCATATGGCTTGAATTTTAAGGCAGCTGTTATATTAGTATAATAGACATGTGGTGTTTATGAGGTCTGGTTTTAACTTAAAGCTATTTATTAGTGAAATCGTCGTCATAACTGAACAAAATCCAATCACTGCATGGAAAACTTTAATAACTACAACTGTTCAGGTTTTGTATGTGGACAAAGATTCTCATTCGTACGTGCGCACAGACGGCAGGTGCCGTTTTGTTTTACGTTCTTCTGACAAAACTAGCGGAATACTCAGGAATCCAAGACACTCGCTACCTCCAAATACATCGTGCGTCTACTATTTTCAGGTACGTGTGATAGCCTAATAAATCTTTGTGGTCGCATGTGATGTGATGTGTGCTGCGGTCTCACCAGAATTTAACTTTTTTTTTAAATCACCTTATTCCCTTTTTGGCGTTTATGGTTAAAACCAGTATTAAAATTTCAGAATTTATAATCTATATATTAACGCGTGAAGCAAAAACTTTGTACCCCTTTTTACGAAAATCGCGGGGATGGATGAGTATTAATTTTCCCGCACTTATAGAGAATATAGAGAAGTGCAGAATGTTATTTTTGTATACAAATAAAATACATTAAATCAATAAAAAAAACATTACACGCACTACCATGTATTTGACACAACGCATATACATATATACTCTTTGTTTATTGTCAAACTTTTGTCACTGTTTAAAGCCTGTGGTCAAATGGAGAATAGATTAATATTATTTGTCTATAGTGTAGTATTGGCGGAATCTGCGATTTGAAATATTTGACAAAAGGACCATAATAATGTTCAAACTTATAATTTCAATTAGTTATAGTCGAATTCTGACTACTAAGAGACTACTAGTAATTTGAAATACCTATTTTGGAAAAATAATGTTATGTACAATGTATATGTATTAGTGCTTTTACTTTAAATAAAATGTTGTTTTAGAAGTCAATAAAAATACCTATTAGCACATCAAACGTGGCTCGTTCCCTTGACCACTTCGACTGACGTAATCTCGAATCCCGAGCCCCGAGAATTCGCTGACTCCAAACTACAAGATTTATCGTTTCCAGGGTCGTTCAAATGAAATAGTATGGGTGTCGTTTGTGAAATATCATTCGGCTGGAACTGAGCCGGCAGGTTTTGATCAGCAGCAAGATTGTTCGTCTCAATTGACTATTTGGGACGGGGCTGCCCCCGACGCCGACCTCGATAGGAAGGTGAAACGCCTTTTATTATAACTCAACATTAATTTTCCCCTTACAAGTAGGTTAGTTGGTGAGATTTTTTTTTATGGTCCTTGTAGGCAGACGACCATACGGCCCACCTGATGGTGAGTGGTTACCGTCGCCCATGGACTTCAGCAATGCCAGGGGCAGAGCCAAGCCGCTGCCTACCGCTTAATACTGCTCACAAACCACGTTTGAAGAAGGAAATATACGACGAGAACTGAATTGGCAAGTGTTCGATTAACAGCGGCGTAATCAGAAACGCGCAGCTAATCTGCAGTATAGCTCCATTATAGATACGTCCATTTGGATTCTAAAATATTATTGAGTAATACTACGTATTCCAATACAATTGTAACTTCGACCGTGTGTCTCACATTGCGGTGCTTTTAACCACTACATCGTGGACTGGCAACTCATCGTCATATAGTGCAATAAACAATTATTTGTAGATCATTATAGTATAACTAATGAATTTATGGTTTATTAAGTAAGGGGGTTAAATTGAGTGATCGTTAAAAAAAACCATTGAATTCTTTGAAATGCGTTCAATTATTCATAAACGGAAATCAAATACAATTTTGTGTTTACAAAAAATATGCTTATGCGAATTCTGAACGCGTAAATATACATTCAAGAACTGTTATGATCAAACTTTCTTGCTCAGGGAACAATCGTTGGCGTTCGAGCAGTAAAAATAAAGTATTTAAATTGTTATTGTATTCCGAATCACAGTACGGAAGGTTTCATATAAAATTTTATGTTCTACCCGGTAAAAGTCTAGGCTATGCAAATTAACGGCAGATTTTGTTCTTTGAAGGAAAATCGACCAGATTAACATAATGTTCGTGATTTTTTTTATATTGCCTTCTTAGGGAAACGTGAGCCCTCCTGATCGTGAATGGTCAGCACCACTCATGCTCGCTAATAATGCCAAGAGCACAGCCAAACCACTGCTAATCGCTGTGAGCTTTCCTGTTGAGACACTGAATTTATTCTCAGCTAATAGTTAAATCTCCTTTATTGTATCCTTGTATTTAATCTTACTCTGTACATGTGGTGTTAAATAAAGAGTTATATTGTTATTATTATCTCCATACCATTCGTATGGTACCGTTAGTCCTACCTTCTTGGGCTATAGCGATTCACTTTGCCAAGTAGCTTAAAGCTCGCTGCTTGACGTCGGCAGCCAAACATTCATTTTCTTTAATGTGCTCTAGCACTTCTACTGAGTTCCCCGACAAACTGCAGTGCGGTGTTTCGTTCCATTCATTCCAGAATCTTCTGTTTGCATTAAGAATGGATAAGCGGTGGTTGCTTATCGGTTTTTTTTCCCACTTTAATCAGAAAAGTTCTTCCGTTCACTTACGAATACAATTCGTGAACGGTTTCTGAACTGCATTAATGAATAAATTTTTTGACTCGGCACGAAATTTTTATGGAACCAGATAATTGGATAAAACGGACCCAATTATTTTATTTATGGTATTGTTTACGCAAAAAAATTGCTCATACAGAAAATATGCTAATTTTAAAGTGGCTTAATTTGGAATATCTAATGCGAGAAGAATTTAATAGATAAGATAGAATTTTAAAAGAACACAATTTTTTTCAATGCTAATTCTAAGACACACAATGGAACGAAGGTAAAGGTTATAATGTATTATTTTGTTACTTCATCTATCAGCTGGATATGACGGATCAGAGATCTCTACTTGGTTCGTTCTGTCGTGAGGAATCTCCACGACTATGCGATCATGCGCTTTTGTCAAATTCTACAAGGGCGACGCGGCCCTGCGCTCCTTCGGAGAGCTACATCACTACCGGACCTGCTTTGACAATTCTTCAGGTAAGTATTATAATTGCAAGCATATTTAAAAAAAATCTAATATGATAGTGAAACAATTATGTCTCACATACAAAAGTATTTTTTTAAATTAGTTAATAAGTATTTTTTTTAATTAATTTACTGGTGGTAGGACCTCTTGTGAGCACGGGAAGGTACCACCGCCCCGCCTATTTCTGCCGTGAAGTAGTAATGCGTTTCGGTTTGAAGGATGGGGCAGCCGTTGTAGCTATACTGAGAACTTAGAACTTATATCTCAAGGTGGGTGGCGCATTTACGTTGTAGATGTCTATGGGCTCCAGTAACCACTTAATATCAGGTGGGCTGTGAGCTCGACCACCCATCTAGGCAATAAAAAATAAATAAATATATCTCGTTATAATTATGCACCACAGAACGTGCCTCTTGACTGATAAATATTTAATTTTATTCTTAGAGTGACTTAATTAAATTCTGTCGCAAAAACACATATAAAAGATTTACATGTCAGACGGTAAAACTAAAACGTGGGCAAACAATCTCAGTGCAGAAGCTGAGCTAATTACAGCGGCAAATATTTAACTTCCATTTGGGGTGTGCTCGTGTATGCAGCCGGTTGAATGATACAGTGCAGTGCAATAAAAACGGGACGCACTTTACACAGTAAATACACTTATTTTAATCAACAACACGCGTAGTGCATTTACAAATACGTGAAAGAATAAAACGCTTAGGCAATGCATTGTGCAAATCTGGAGCTTAGTATCAAATGACCAGAGTCAGGGAAATTCCTAACAGAACACATAGCTCGTTTATCTTTGTTTACACAGTGCGCTATTTTTTTACTGAAATGGTCGCCATCCGTAAATAAACCTCGAGAGGAAATTGCACTCACCGGCAGTTTACTTGAAACGCGCAGCTATCGACATTTCAATTCATCTAACCGAACTAGTTATGATATTCATCGAATCCTACGAATTTAAAATTATTAGAATGCTCGAACAAACAATAAAAGCTATTACCAACACTTTTGATAATAATTTTGCCACATCATATTATATTACTCATGATATATTGGTGGTAGGACCTCTTGTGAGTTCGCGCGGGTAGGTACCACCGCCCTACCCATTTCTGCCGTGAAGCAGTAATGCATTTCGGTTTGAAGGGTGGGGCAGCCGTTGTAACTATACTGAGATCTTAGAACTTATATCTCAAGGTGGGTGGCGCATTTACGTTGTAGATGTCCATGGGCTCCAGTAACCACTTAACACCAGGTGGGCTGTGAGCTCGTCCACCCATCTATGCAATAAAAAAAAAAATATAACTGCAACACGTCCTCGCTTTCACTCAGTATTTTTTGGATAAACAAAGATTGTAACAAATTTCGTCACGTCTCCTATCGATCCGTCAAAGATATTCAAAGCATCTGTTCCCTTAGGGGTAACGACGATATTATTTTTCTTACCCCATTCCCCTGGTTTGTTCGCGAAGTTTTCCGCCCGGTGAAACATTCATCGCAGCCGGGTAGATAAGTCACGCCCGCGCGACGCCGTTGCATTTGCCATGGTGAATAATGCAGCGAGCACGTGCTCTGTGCCCCACTGATAGAATGCTTTAGTATTGCCGCGTTATTGCCAAGTTTCACTGAGTGCCATTGCTAAATGAAACACGTCTAAGCACTGAGATTGGATGTCGGAGCGCATTAAAAATGCGATTGTCCATTTCGTAGAAGTACTAATATCATTTATTAAATAGTTTGTGATTGAAATGCACACGACAGAGAAGCTGTATGTTGTATTGAAACTATTATCTTCTCAGTGTGTCGCGTTTCCGATCCGGTGGTAGATTCTGCGAAGCACTGCTCTAGCTAGGATCAGTGTTAGCATAACTCCGGTTTGAACCCCGTGAGCTCACCTACTAGTTAAGGTTACGATGAAACGGCCTCTTAAGGCTATCAGATTAGGTAGGAAAAAAGAAATATAAAAAAAAAAACAAGAATACAATGAATGTAGGTGAACAAACGATATTAAAAAAATACGTGAATATTTATTTTTCCCGTGAATAAGCTTTACTTATCTTCAAATACACCATCCATCAATATTCACGCCAGCACGAGCCAGTTATCGTTCTAGTTAATTTAGGTAACCTGGTCTCAAACAAGTTATTGAACTCAGTAGTTGGGAGCTGCTTTATTATACAATATTAAATTCAACGTTCGTAGGTCTGAAGCAAGTTTCTAACTAAATATTTGAAGCTTACTTCTCATTCGTCTTGGTACAATAACTTTTCCCATTAGCTGCTAATAAGAACTCCACTTCACCAACAACATTTAATCAACAGTCATTTAACACACCTTTCATGTTGTACAATAACATTACGTTATTTTTATTATAGTAAATTTGAAAAGATTATTATTATATATGGAATTAAAATCTATGCAAAATCTCTTAGTATACCAATTAGGAAGTGTAGTGCAGTTATTCGTGGAATTCTAGAATAATTTAATTAGCTGTTTAAAAATAGGATATTCATTATTCAAAGATATTATATGTGTAGTTTATGAATAATAAGTATATAAAAAAGTATATAAGTATTTGGTTATAATGATATATCTTACACATATCAGATAAAACGAAACAATCAGTACACGGATTTTTATCTTGTTTCTTCTCCTGACCGACCTCAAGTCAGAAGCTTCTGTTGTATCTCCCGATTCTAAATTAAAAGCCACAATACTCAAACGAAAAGTTTCATTATAACGTTGAACGAAAACGGAGAAGGACGAATAATGTTTTGACAAAAATCTAATTTTAGGAACTTTGGTTACAGGAACTACGTCAAGGGTCCGCATTATATCCGGTATCGTTTTTACTACGGTATGAATTCGTCGATGTGAGTGAACAAGGACAGCCTTTGACAGATTCAAAGTCCGCTTGCGATAGAGTCTTTAAATCAGCTCTGACATATTCTGGAAGGTTCCAGGCCCCACGAGCCATATTTTACTATGGACGTGGCGGAGCCCAAAACTTAACCTGTATTTTAAGGTAATTATTTTATTTTTAAAATTAGGTTATCCTGAAATATTGAAATGCTTTTACAATTGTATTGTATTTTAGATTTGAAGCAAAACAGGGCGAGAGGGTTCAGTTGACCTTTCTGAATACCTTTTTTGGGAACAAACATTGCGGTACACACAAAGATTCCCGCACAAGTCGCTGGAAATGCGATAGGCCTCCGAGAAGAACTATCGGGGGTGAAGGGTTTGCTCAAATCATTATCACGGAGTTCCCTTGGGTGGGAGTTCCGATTCAACGCGACTGTATTTGCACAAATCGATCAGAGCCTATAAATATACACACATTAACTGCACCAGTTGTTGAAGTAAATTTTACTGTAACAATGATGAATATTACAGAGGATTATGACGATTTTGCCTTTGAGGGAGAATATAAATTTATTCCGACCGGTCCTGGTGATGATACTGTATGTTCTACTGGTTGGGGTGAAAGACGCGTTAGAGGAAGCAGTGGAGAAATTCGGCTCTATGATAAAAGACAAATGACTATAGTGCCAGAGATTGTCGGTGACAGGAACGTTATATCAGAGAGCGTAAGAGCAGAAGTTGCTTGTGTTCATAGACCATGGTTAATTGAACCTGGAGGTGATGATATTTCCCCGGTTCAGGGTAGATATTTATATGTAAAGGTTCCAGGGTATGAGATAACGTCTTCATCGCCGTTCTGCTCTACTCCAAACAGACTTTTTATTTACGAAGCTCGCGATACAACTCGATCCAAAGAGATATGTCCTGATATAAACAACAACTTGGAATTATTTTCTCCTGACTGGAAATCTTCTGAGACTCCATTAGAAACATCTCTAAAACCTCACGCACGAAGCTACGTTATTGACTTTCTTCAGCACGAACAAGCAGATTATTCAATAAAGTGGATTGAGCTGATGAAGAAACCTAACTTTGATCATGACCCTGACACGAATGTCTTACCTGAAGCCGTTTCATTTGATTGTCTCCACAGGTAATTAATGGTGCATTTTTCTTTATTTCATAAAATGCTTTCTATTGACGCCGTGGCGAAGCGATCTTATTTTCCGGTTTGAAGAATGGGATAGCCGCTGTATAATATAAATGGGATTTCAACCTCATGTCGTGAGGGTAAGCTGTGTGACGACATTAATGTTTAATGTCTCTGGGTCTGCGGAGGGACTTCGGGTCCCTCTGTATTTTGTACCGCATGTTCCATGGGGAGTGCTCTGAGGAATTGTTCGAGATGATACCAACGTCTCGTTTTTACCATCGCACCGCCCGCCACCGGAGTAGAGTTCATCCATACTACCTGGAGCCACTGCGGTCATCCACGGTGCGTTTCCAGAGGTCTTTTTTGCCACGTACCATCCGGCTATGGAATGAGCTCCCCTCCACGGTGTTTCCCGAACGCTATGACATGTCCTTCTTCAAACGAGGCTTGTGGAGAGTATTAAGCAGTAGGCAGCGGCTTGACTCTGCTCCTGGCATTGCTGAAGTCCATGGGCGACGGTAACCACTTACCATCAGGTGGGCCGTACGCTCGTCTGCCTACAAAGGCAATAAAAAAAAAAAAAAAACTTAATAATACGAGGTGGGCCGTGAGCTCGTTCTCAATAACGATTTAAAAAATTCGGATAATTTTGATTGCATATAAAATACATCTAAGTGCTTATCACTAATTTCACAGATTTCGCAAAACATAAAATATTAAACTTCATTTTTACTATGTCAATATTAAATTCAAAAGAAAACATGAATAAATTTATGAACGTTATTGAGGGACAAAAAGCTTCAAAGCAGGTTTTAAAATTTATTAAGTTCTGATTTTTTCCCAATAGCTGTCCCGAATTAAATGCGTGTATTCCTATTGCACTGTGGTGTGATGGAAGCGCTCACTGTCCTTCGGGTTACGACGAAGACGATTCCAACTGCTCGTTCAGATTGTCATTGCCTCCTCCCTACATTGTGGCCGCTGGAGGCGTGGCTTTGCTGATATGTGCAGTTCTAATAGCTTTCTGTGCTTGTAAAAAGCGAAAACGAAAGGACAAAGAATTTAAAGCTAGGTTAGATGGAGCAATACCTACTGAAGAAAGGCCCTTTGACAGAGCCAAAGCTAATGGAGTCCCCGAAGCGTCACGCCAGTATGCCACAGTCCAAAAATATGCGACAATAGACAAATATTCTTTGAGCCAGAAATATAGTGCTGGCTTAAACGATGCGAGGTATTACGACGAAGTAGCACAAAGAGATAAGCTGGCAGATACAAGGTACGCTAGTCTGGGAAGGGGAAGCCGAAATATGCGCTACGAAAATTCTAGAGGTAACGGTTCAAGAAGAGCAATGCCTGATTTAGGTTATCCCGACTTGAAAGATGGTTTTTGTTGACCCAGCCCAGATCTATTAGAAACCACTGTTTAAGATTTGAGCTCTTCGAAACGACTGACAAACTGCGTATCGGTTCATTGTGTTGTCTAAGATCGAAGACTGAAATCGGCGTAAGTGCCTCTTATTTTGGTGAATTCTAATTGATTTTCAATACGAAATTATGTATTTTAAGCTAATTTGGCTTGTTTTGTATTGTATAAAAATATCTCTGTAGATCGTTTGTACATAATGTAAATTTTCTATTTAAGTCTGTAGCAAAGTACACTGAATGTGTTTAATGAAATTCATCAATGTCACAGTACGTAATTTTATTCTCATCAAAAAACATATCTTATTGTACATAAAACGCTTGACAATACGATTTTAAGATACAATTCAGTAGGAAACAATAAATTTTGTACTAATAATAATTAAAAAAAGACAGTGACTCGAAATCCATGTTCTGAATCATTGAATTAATTGTTGATATGTACTGTTATGTATAAGTTTGTATGTTTGAATTATGAATTTCGGCTTGATTCTTAATTTTATTAGTCCCGATCTAATAAGCAAAATTTCGAATAGCTTTCACTGATATTAAGTAGTTACCGAGGCCTATATATATATGTATATTATATTACAACTAATAAATTTGCACGTAACGCTATGTTCAGTTAGAGTAGCGAGCTTCGATCAACAATAGTAACGTAGCGGTGGTTAAAAATCGGTAATTTTGTTCAAAATTTAATATTATTTATTAGTTGAAATCTTAAAATATAGTTTATACTTTATGTATTTATCGTAAGTAAGATACTCCGGCAGTTAAATTGCTTTTTCGGGCATTATTTTTGCACTTTAGAATAGACACTGCGGCATTGTGAGACGGGTTGACATTAGATGTGTTTAAAGTGAACTAAACAAAATAAGAGCTCACATTTCAAGTGAGCTGTTATTTGACGAGACGGCTTTTCTGCACCGACCCGAAATCTATTTACTATTGTTGATCGAAGGTAGCGAGTTACAGTTTTTTGTGAAATATATAGGTACAATAAATAAATATATAAATTACAAATCTTATAAGTAGAAAGGACACAAAAAGCTAACGGCCAACATAACGTATGTGTGTGTTTGTGTGTTATTGACTTTCAGACGTGAGATTGAAGTTTTAATTGTATTGCATAATGGTTGCAATGGTTCACAATGTAAAGCATGATTGCTTTGCGGTAAGCATAAACAGAATATTGGCATCTACCCGTGCGGGTTCACAATATGCCCTAACATCTATAAGTATCATGTCCGCAATGAATATCTCAGTTGGCTTTACGACATCCGCGAGATGCCACTAACTATTAACAGTGAGCTCAAGTTAGGGTAAGCATGGTGATTTATTTGTGTATTAAAATTTTTAATTTAGTTTTTGTTGACTATTTTAATTTAAAGTGACTGTTATCTTTATAATGTAAAAATAAGATAATATTTATAGGATGTTAATGAAATGTAGTTGTTGTCACACTAAACAAAACTTATTTCTTGATTCCTCAACTTTTGCATGCTCCGCGGACAGATTTGTATCCTTGAAAATTCAAAACATTACAAAACTGTAAACAAGTAATAAATATATTCAAAAACGATAGTATTTATTGAATTCTTGAAAATTGCATTCTCGATTGAACCGAAAAAAATAATTGTAAAACGCTCAACGCGTAATGATTATAATTTTGAAGCTCCAAAAATGATTGTACCTGCATTTAAACGACGAGTACTAGCTATAAAACAAAAATGTGATATAGTATGTAAAAATCGTAGATTATATTAACAGTATAATATATGAATTTACTAAGATTCCTTGTAAAAACGTATAATAAGGTTGTAACTAACTTAAGTAGTGAATGTAAATAAATTATAGACTTAAGATTTTTAAAGTCTGTAATTATTTCAACGTAAAAGGAAATATTAAAGTAATTTCTAAAAATCTGTTTTTCTCTTTTTTTTCCTTCTATGCGTCATAATTAATTTATTGGTTCGATATACAAGAAAATAATATTAAATGTGTAGCCTAGCTTTGTGATTTGGGCATCGTAAAATAAACATGATATTTGGGAATATTAAATAAGCTTTTTGAAACGAGTTAGATCCACCAGTGGTAAGTACTGTGTGATTAGTACGGACAAAACGCTAGGGCCATTAAAAGTTATTACGTATCCGCTAGATGCTACCGCAATGGGGTACAAGATTGGAGTGTGAGCTTTTTTTTATTGCTTATGTGGGTGGACGAGCTCACAGCCCACCTGTTGTTAAGTGGTTACTGGAGCCCATAGACATCCACAACGTAAATGCGCCACCCACCTTGAGATATAAGTTGTAAGGTCTCAGTATAGTTACAACGGCTGCCTCACCCTTCAAGCCGAAACGCATTACTGCTTCACGGCAGAAATAGGCGCGGCGGTGGTACCTACCCGTGCGGACTCACAAGAGGTCCTACCACCAGTAAAAGTGAGTAAAAATCAAAAAGCAACAGTAAATTTCTTTATCGTACGCTGTGGCAACAGCTCACCTAGTCTCAACTAGAAATCGGAGATAACAGTCATCAAAATATGAAAGACGCCACTCTGTTTGAGCTTCCAAACTTATTTTAAAAGTTTTTTCTATACAAGTTCAAGGTTCATAGTACGATCTGTATACGGCTACTTGTAAGTCTTGCGGATCGTATGAAGTAATGTTATTGCTTAGTTGTGTAAGTAGGCGGCAAAAATCTGTGAGGTTTTAATAATTTGCTCTATATAAATATAATGAGTATCTTTCGTATCAGTCCATGGACGGTTTCCAAACTGAAAAAAAAAACTTTCTTAACATTTCCTGAACAGGAGGCGAATAGGTTTATCTTGACAACAAATTAGTAATGGAATATATTACCAATTAATAAATTATTACAAATTAGTAATGGTTAATTTCAATTAATTTGAGAACAAAAATAATTATGTATTATGATGTCGAAAACAGCTGCGTAAATGGTTTACCTGTTAGTTAATTCATTGACATATCCATAGATACCGACCATGCTACGGTCTCGTCTTAAGATATTCATTTGATAGCAATTATTTACGGTCTTCATCAATTTTATTACAGGTCTATTTTCATAGCTTACTCAAAAATATTCAGTTGTTTAATCATATTTTCTATTACCCACTAATTAAATAGTAACTACTAATACCACTGATAATTATGTAGATCTTCTCATATATTAGATTGGTGTATATTTATTATTTAAAGAAATTCGCAGTTCTCTAGTTGTCATTAAAATAACACAAGAAAAAAAGTAGTTGTTCTATTTGTATTATTAAGTTGTACACCACAAAAAATATTTACGTTTAGCTATCGACAATCTCAACGCATTACACGTTGACTTGGTACTCAAAGAATGTAATTTACCGTTAACGTTTCCTGGAAATTGACCAATACATTAACCACTACTTTTGATTGACTGTTTTTTTTTAAATGTTAATTGGGTTTTGATGTGCAATAAAGTATTTATATTATATATATCTATCTCTCTCTAAACATGACTAATTTTCTGGAAGAGGTGTCTGGAGTGTTAAGACCGCATTTAAAACTAAAGTAATTGATATTGTGTACAATGAAGTGTTAATAAGTTAATAAATAAATAAATACGTTTGACACCGATGCTGATACGATAATAGTTGCAATATCTATTTTACAAAAGTACTAAACAAGATACCGTACCCAATAATACTTTCGTTAATAACGAAGTATAATTTTAACAACCTGATAATGCCAATCAATCACTGTCGAAACTTAGTTTGAAATCCAACGGATCGGTTTTAAAACAGAATTTAAAGCTCAAGGCCGGAACGCGTCATCAGCAGTATAATTCCGGGGATTTCACTTGTTGTTCCCAAGTCCGGTTCCCATCCGAGCTTTAATTAGTTCATCAGATAATTTAGTTTGCGCAGCGCTCGTTATGCCAACGAAGTGGACAGGCTAATGCAGCCTGAGCCTATAATCTAATTACTCGACGAGACAAATACAAATTACTGACGCTGCCTGTACCTGCCCTCGATGAAAGACGAGTTTTAGTGAGACGCAGCTTACCCAGGATTTACTCTGGGAAAATGTGACACACGTGATCTTAGCCTGTCTGAATGGAATAATTGGATGGTTTAAGAGGACATCGTGAGTTATTGTGCGATGTGAACTGAATAAATCCGTGCCTAGATTTAGTAATTTATCTATATATTAATACGTGAAGCAAAAACTTTGTATCCCTTTTTACGAAAATTGCGCGGACGAATGAGTATGAAATTTTCCACACTTATAGAGAATATAGAGAAGAAGTGCACAATGCAATTATTTTTTTTTTTTTTTTAAGTATTGCATAAAAGATACCTTAAATCAATAAAGAAAACATTACACACACTACATGCCATGTATTTGACGCACACAGGCATGCATACTATTTATTGTCAAACTTTTGTTCTTGACGTCTGTGGTCAAACTGAGAATAGATTAAATATATTATTGTTTGTCTTTATTAATTTTTTTTATAGTGTAGCCTTGGCGAAATTTGTGATTATAGAAGTATAAAATACAATCATAATAGTGTACAAACTTACAATTCCAATTAGTTATAGTCGAATTTCGACTACTGCGAGACCTCCAGTTACTTTAATTATTTGATATTTATTTGACGTCGTTATGGTCTGACGTATAACATGCCTGGTATATACTCGTACGAATGCGACTTTGCCAGTGTTCAAATCTCGCAGGTACGTACCAATTTTTGCTACACCACAAATTTATATCACGGTATCAAGGAATAACGTCTTGTAATGA
This sequence comes from Bombyx mandarina, assembly GCF_003987935.1. The sequence goes on from NW_021011481.1 coordinate 3,626,594, forward strand.
GACACTAACGCGCAAAAATTGTATTTTCGGAATTTCGATACATTTAAGATAATAGACCTCTAGTTTTAAGGTATATGGTGGCCTTCACGATGTGATGTCTATGAAATCCGGTAAACACAAAACAAACTAACGATTACCCCTATATTGTAAATGTTCCAAAAATATTATAAAATTTTGTGAATACAGACGCAAGGGTTATTATAAACGCCGGGTAGGGTGGTTTGAAGTCATTGTTTTTTTTTATTGCTTAGATGGATGGACGAACTCACAGCCCACCTTGTGTTAAGGGGTTACTGGACCTCAGAGACACCTACAACGTAAATGCGCCACCCACCTTGAGATATAAGTTCTAAGGTCTCAAGTATAGTTACAACGGCTGCCCCACTCTTCAAACCGAAACGTATTACTACTTCACGGCAGAAAGAGGCAGGGTAGTAGTACCTACCCGTGCAGACTCACAAGAGGTCCTACCACCAGTAAATGAAGTATGTTTAATGTAAATCAGACTTTATCTTCTAGTCTCCAAGTCAATCTTGCCATTTGTGTTATGATAGCTGATATAGGTTATTGTAACAGCTTCATATCATCAGGAATCGTCTTCCTGTCGTTGATCCATCTAAAGCGATAAAAAGTTATTGCGTAACTTGATACTTGCGTTGATTACAAGCCTCAATATGACACCAATTAGCTAATTAAAAGCAGTAGCCATAACAGCCTGCGAAAATTCCAATCTCACTTAGCATCAACATAGGAAAGCGGATTAACTAGTGATCCTCATAAACATTTAATCCCAGGAATTTGAAATATTAGCGCGGCATACGAGCGCCGTCAGCTCACTAACAACGGCTCCAGATGCTTGAGACAAATGAATAAATTATCTACCAGAGATCTGACTTTCATATGACGATGGATAGTTGAGATAAGGACTGCACAGTTTCGTTGAAAAAAAAATTAAAGTTTCGGTTTACAATTTATGATTTATAACTCGAATATAAAAAAAAAAAATTATTATCTAATTTCATTAAAAAAATAAGCAATTTTAACAAGCATAATTAATATCAGATAGACCATCTCTATAGCACCGCAAAATAGTCTGCAGAAAAAATAAGGAAAAAACAAATTATTAATCATATTACGAGTATTTGCGTAACGATTCTTTTCCAAAGTACTTTAATATTAAACAGAAATGAGAAACGAACTGTTACTCTGTTTGAATAGATCCTCATATTTTCGAGGCCTGGAGGGATTAGCACAGACAAAACGCGAGGGGTAACTAAAACTTATTACGTAACCGCTTAAGAGACGACCGCAATGGGGGACTGGATTGGAGTGTGAACTAAAATTGTAGTTGAAATTTGCAGCGTTGCTGAAAAAACAGGGTGATGAATCATCGTAATGAGAATATAAAAGAACTATAATTTACTATAAATACTTTTTAATGTCAATCATATATTTTATCGTTACAACTCTTATAGGTACAACAAGGTAAGATGATTCTTAAATTAATAATTTTGTGCAGCGACCGGCGCATGCGCGTTATTCAATTTTTCGAACCTCACTCACTGTCTGTATTTTTACGAATCCTGCGCAGACGTCGCGGCGTCGGTCGCACGGCGTTGTTCGACATTTTAGGGTTCCGCTTAGCGTGCGAGGATTTGTTTTATTATACTTCGGTTCCGCACGTTACAATTTATTATTTTTAAAATATGACAATCATACAGAATACTCGTAGCGAATAGTGAGCTACAGCATAATTCAACTTGTAATCGTTCGTAAAATTCTGGTAGTTTAATCGTTACAAATATCTTATTCAAATACTATCATTTATAATTAATAGCCTTATTTATATAAAACTTTTTTTTAAACTATCCATCGTGAGATTTAAAACAAAGCAACTGTCTAGAGATTCAAGAAATCAATAAAGTCTGACCGCTCAATAGAGTGAAAAGTGTCAGTGAAGCGTTAATTTACTTGTACAATTTTAAAATTACACAATTCATTTTATGCTCTGGAAATACTTTTATTTCAACAAAACGATCAATAACTTTTTTCACAAGCAATAACTTTTACTACCGTAGTCTATTTTTACAATCGATGTCTGGGTGGGCTCAGAGTCGATCTGGAGGTTTCTGTTGCTACAAAGCCTAAGCCTGTCTACAGACATAACGATATCAATTGTTAATCTTGAGACTTGAAATGTGCCAAGGTCAGTTTCTCATAAGTAGAAGAAGATTGAAATTTTACTTACGACGAACTTAACGGCTATCCTACTCATCAAATCGTGTTTTTTTTATTGCTTATATGAGTGGACGAGCTTACAGCACACCTGGTTGGTGTTAAATGGTTACTGGAGCCCATAGACATTTGCAACGTAAATGCGCCACCCACATTGAGATATAAGTTCTAAGGTCTCAGTATAGTTACAACGGCTGCCCCACCCTTCAAGCCGAAACGCATTACTGCTTCACGGCAGAAATAGGCGGGGTGGTGGTACCTACTTGTGTGGACTCACATGAGGTCCTACCACCAGTAAACAAAACTGCGCCACAGTAATTTAATTTTTTAATTTAATTTAGCAAATAGTTCTTTTTTTGAAACAAAGTTCCTTATGGAACGATGCGGAAGGGTACCCTAACCGGGAAAAAACGTCCGTAGCGTAAGATTTTTATTACTTATGTATAGTCTTTGTATGATGGCTATACAGTGTCTAATGTATAGTTTGACGTGATGACGGTTATTACTATTATTCATATAATTAGCTGTTTCTTTGTATATTATTATTATTATATATTTTTTATAAATCATTGTGGAATAAAATAAAGTTAATAGCTTTGTAAAGTAGTTTGTTTTTTTGTTAATAAAAAAATCATAATAAAAAATGTGTACCCGAATTATTATTTTCTTTATACCTCGAATAGAACTTAAAATTAATATTTTTATAATAAGGAACTTCGTTCCTATCCGTGTCCCACGACACCACACGTCTTCTTTTTTATTTTTGATACGCAAATAAGGTTATATACCTTGGTACAGGAGTATGAAGTTTCAATTTTTTAAATTTAGCCAATATAAAATTTGATACATTAAAAACCAATAATTTTCCGCCTACATCTTTCCTTTTCTTTCTATTCGTTTTTATTTTACTTTAAAAGTACTCATTGTTAGAAATTTGAATGTGAACGAACACACATACATTTTTTTTATAACGACCCGTACATCGGTGTCATACACACGACTTGAATTTCCATATCTAAATGGAAACGACCCTATACAATCAATTTTGTTCCCACATTCCATTCGAAAACTGCACCTGTGAGAATATGGATTGTTTATTTCTGTACCGATTGGAATTGAAATTTGGAATGTACGGTATGAGGGCACTACTACTTTTGTTGTTGTTTTGATTGGTGTATGTAAGTATTTTTTAAGCTAAAAAGAGTTTAATTCCATTAAGGATTGTAATAGTCTCAATACTACTTCACATATAATTAAAACAGTATTAGAATACGAGATGCTAACGTTTTGTTCTTCCTGCATAATGTGACCGAGCAATATATCGAAAAATATTTATGCTGATGTATGTAGTTTATTGACCGTATGGTAATACATATCGACGCTTGAAAGGCAAACGTGACTAAGGGACAATGCGTGAACTTTACAGTAGACTAATTTAAAGTTGAAATACCTAAAAACAAAATTAATTTTAACGAATCCAGCTGTAGTAGAATCTAGCTAGTAGCTGTAGGATTGAAATGATTTTAATAGACCTAGAAATATATTTTTTTTGCGCATCGAATATGGTTATTGCCTATCATTGATGTACAAAGCAGTTATTGTCGCTTAGTCACTTTAGCCTTTCAAGCGTCGATATGTAACTTTTATCGAAAAATGACATGGGTTTATAGTTTAAAATAGACGAGGTAGCCATTAGTAAAATAACATATTTTCAATTTTATATTTTAACGAAAAAAATAACACAAATAAATGCGGTGTTACATTATTGCGAAAATTAAAAAAATTTGAAAAACGAATAAAAGTTTAATTAAACTCCAAAATCTAGCTACGGCAAAATTAGATTAAAACTTTCTGTTAAATTGTTGTTGTTGATTACGCGTAAAGTTCGCGCCATGTTTTGCAATCTTGCTACACGTATTTTTACAACACTCCTTTCTGAAAAATTTGTCAGCATTTAGAATCGGCTCTGTGCGTTTGTTTTATCATACCGACACCCAGTAATAAGCCGTGAATAAATAATCGTGACAACTTAGTATTGGAATCAAATTCATTTAATTGATTTTTTTTTGGTTGATAAATGGTATGCCAAAAAAACCTTATACTTGATATGAGGTGGTAGCTGGAAATCATACACATCATAATCTGTGTTCCGCTACCCGTTTCGAGAGATAAATACGAACTTTCATTTGCATTGAAAGAAAAGCTTACAAAGAGCTTCTGTCTGACTTTTGAATTGGAACGAATAAACGCTTCGCGGCAGAAAAAAAACCTAGCTCGAATGCTTATACGGACAGAGACGACAAAACTAACTAGTATTGAAATAGTAGGGATCGAAATTTAATCAAGTAAGTGCTTTTTGTCGTTTCATTATAAATTGATTGGTTGGAGCTCTATCAAAGGAACAAAGAAGGTGATCGAACTCAGATAGAACTGATGGTCGATTTGTTGATAAAGTCGCTTTGTAAGTCCAAGAGTAATGGATATTATATTGTTGATAACACGAGAAAGCTTTAGTTAAAATAGGTAACGTCATCGGCAATGATTGCTTCGTCGATGCTCTGACAAAAACTGGGGGTAAGGCATACTTAAAAAATGTTAGATACCATTATTTTATTGTTTATTTCTGCAGTCAAGCAGTCATGGGTCCCAGTTTGGTGTGTGGGGTGGTGAGTGGTGGTATGACTTCATGATGCCTTAAAGGCGTTGGTAACCACTCAACACTAGGTGGACTGTTTTCCAGGTCATGTAATTTTCGATACAAATATATCAAGAGCAAAATATATTTCAAAATTCCAGAAATGCTGCTGAAGTCACCAGTGATTAAAATAATGGTACTAGGTGGAAAACACTAGAACTCATTAAAGCTACCTTATACTTTTTAGACTTTCGTAGTCATGGATGTTTGATCCTATGTAGAAAATGGTAAACTCGCGATTTTAGTTAATTTTGCGACTCGCGAAAATTTAAGAAAATGTTAGTGTTTTCGTATGTTATATCAGTTTGATTATAACAGAGATATTTGTCAGGGAAATAAATATTTTTACATAAAATTTTGAGTAATTAAATTTTGAATACTCATATATCCTAAAAAGCAAAAAAATGGTATTTTAAAAAACAATACGATTTGTTGCAAAATAGCTACACATCAATATTCGTTCTATCATTAAGATAATGATATAATAATGACTTTTTTTGTGTTCTTTATTAGAGCCATACATCTATTAGGTTATTAATAATGACTTAAGTACTAATGAATTTTTTATATTTTTATATTAATGAGAATGAAACACGTTGTATGTCATCTTACTTTGGCAAAAAGGCTAAATATAACTACACAAAGAAAAATAGGAATAACTCCGGCGAAGCTTCCTTTCCAGAAATAATTTGATAAGAATTTCCTGAAAAAGAAAACCTTTTGTCTACGAAAGCACTGGAAAAAATGTGTCACGGAATCTTATTAAATTTTCTTTTAACTTGTCAAAATTTAATAAAGAATCGAGACCGACCAACTCCATTCAGCGAATCTCACTTGAATAATAATCGAGAAACTGGATTACTTGTATATTTTCCTTACAAAAGTTAAATTATTACCGAATTGTATGCCGAAAACAGCGCGGCATAATAAACAGTGGCGTTTTGTTTAATTGTTTAATTAATTTCCATTAACTAACATTTTCGTTGTTACGATTTTGTTTAGAAACTCACGGTGTTCGCGTTTTGATATTTAGATTGGCCTATAATAATTTTTCAAGATTTAAATATAAATTTTTTCGTTCGATAAGAAATTATTGTAACCTTGTACTCGATAACTTATTAATTATTGTACATGTTTGCACGGAATACTTTGTACAGACGTTGTACGTGGCTTTTACGAAATAATTAACAGTAAAAAAAAATTTTATGAGCGAAAAGACAGGACAATCCGCGAACTTAACGTGAATGTTTAATTACTTCGAGGCATATGGTCGAAATCTTGATTGTATTATAAAAAGACTTAAACCTTCAAAATGAAATGAATGATTGTTGCCATCTAATCAATGCATGTAATCTCAAAATAGGCTGTAGCATCAGCAGTTCTGTAAATGATTTTGTGGGTTTGATTTCTTTCTCTCATCTTCAGGCAAGTTGTGTTTTTGGCCTCTTCGCAAGAATATACGTTCTTGCTATCGAAATTCTAAGGATTTATCTTAAAAAACACATTTATCAATCAATTTTGCAATCACTAAAGATGCCAATAAAACATATTATGCTTTTCTAGGTACATCCATAATCCGGTACTAAACTGATACACAGCATTCCAATGTAAAATGAATGGAAATTAACAGACCACATCGCATTCAACAATACATGTAATTAATGAAATAATACTGAGTCACGTAGGAATATTCATTTGACTGCAGCATTTAAGAGAAATATTGTTCATCCTATCGAATGCCACGTTTAATTATGCTCTTTTAATTATTGTCATGTTTAATTTATAGACATCAGACGATTGCATTGTGTTAATATTTATCGAAAAATGTCATTCCCAGTTTCTGATGGCGTTGTAGAAACTTTAATCTCAGATAAGTAATCGCAGTGGTAATTAAAAAAATATAACTAATAAATTAAATAAAGAAACTGCCAATTTAAAAATTGTTTATAAATAGTTTTTGTCAATGTCTCTGGCCAATATGACTAATTACATAACTGGGAGATTAAGTAATATGCTCTAGAAATAAACAAAATAACAATTATGTATTTGCCTTAAACAGAAAGGATGCTAAAATATCTTATATTTTGGCTTGCCAATCTTTTAATAACAAAACTTTATCAATAGATCAATCATTTAAGAAACAACTAATAAGATTAATATTGAAAGTAAGCTTGAACTAGGTTATGCTACCACAACTATTAATTATTATGAGAACTTTTCCTAGCTTATTAATTTTATTAATAATAGTATAGTATTATATAAGTATAAGTATGAAACTATTTGTTGTTCATTGAGCGACTAAATTTCCGCGCACATCACTTGTCTAATACCCAAGCTCGGGATATATCTTCGCCCGCATGTTATAAGGTTAGTTCCATCCGTAGGGTAGGTAACAGGTAGCCTCTTTCCCAGGGCTTCAAATGTTTCAAAATTAGTTTGGCGGTATGGGTATGAAACCTAATAGGCAGACAGAGTAGCGTTCGTATATCATTTACATTCACTATGTAACTTCTAAAAGTGAAACAGTGAATCCAAAAAACTGACGCGACGAAATTTTTTTGCAGCAAACAACGTTAGTTAAATCTAAAAAAAGCCCATCTTGAGGTCCAGACCAATTTCTGTTTGCGAAAAACAAAAATCGTCTATTAACAAATATACTAGAAAATCGTACTTAATTGCCTTGTCTTTGTCTATCCATATCTATACTGATGATATTATAAAGAGGAAAGATTTGTTTGTTTGTTTGTACTGAATAGGCTCCGAAACTACCGAACCGATTGCAAAAAATATTTCACTATTTGACAGCTACACTATCCCCGAGTGACATAGGCTATACTGATTTTTTTTTAAATTAGGGATCCTTACTAAAACTGCAATAATGTAACTCAAGGTGTAAAAAAACACCTAAAATATTCTTTACATCGCGTACGCTGGGAAAACTATTAATGATAGAATAAAATAATGCACTACATGCAATACAATAATGCAAACATGCACTGACTTTGTAGAACACATGATTATTTATAAAAAATGTCCCAACAGCATATATCTAACTATTATAGTTATGCCACAATAAGTGTTCTTTTATTTAAAAAAATAAAACAACGTCAAATATCGTTTACAGGGAAGCTCTGACTCAATAAACTTAATGGCTTTTGTTTTGTATGTATGTCCTTTTTACGAAAATTACAAAAATAATAATATAAAATTAATATAAAAATAGATAAAAAATATCATTTTAATGAAAATAAATGTTCATTGAAATAATAATATTCAAACTATCTTTATAATTTTCTTTTTTTAGTAACCTGACGCAAATAGAAGGGTTGATGTGTGTGTATTATATTTTTTATTTTAATTTTTTTGTTAAAAACCCGAGCGAAGCCGGAGCGGGTCGCTAGTGTTTGATAAAATTAAACAAAAACAACTCAAAGAATCAAAAAGAATAATGTTTCGTTATGTTGAATTTATAAAATGTTCTCTTTTTTTTTTCTGCGTGTCAAGATCACATTGCAGCCGGATCCCATCTGCGTCTGACACCATTACCGAAGTGTTTTTGCGTACAAATGATGCCCCAACGTAAACGAGAAGTTATCCGGGCGTAACATGAACTTTCGAGTAAATGTAGCATGTGTTTAACCACGGCCATAATTTTAACTTAACGACCGTCTACGTGAGATAGATAAGTCGAAGTTTTCGACAGGGTACCGATTCCTGGCCCGGTTTATCGCACGCACGTTGGAAGAAATTTTAATGAATGTTCCCATAGTTTGTTAAAGATTTATTAGGCTGGGCTTATATTGCGTGAGGCGGCGGATTAACACGGCCTGTTTTGCTGAAGCTAATGGTGTCATTAAGTATTTATGTTTTTATAATCGCGATTACGTCGTTTCAGTGAACTATTTGTATAGTACATACGTGAGTGCTTTCTGTTAGGCGATCTAGATTCGAATCGTCTGAACTGCTGGGTTAATTTAACTCAATAACGAGAAACGACCGTTGTTTAATTGGAGCGTGTACGTTTGAAATTATAACAATCATGTTTCGCGTGTAATGCGGCTGTTTTTATGAAATATTTATGTTTACTACTTACTGTTAGGTATTGAACTTTTGTGAATGCCTATTTAAATAAGGATTTGATTCAATTGATGACTGACTTTAAGAGAAATATCAGATATTTAGTTACACTATGTGCGGAGCATCGTGCCACAAGGCATCGCATCGTGAGAGCATCGGTATCGCAGGATTTGACTGATGCATGTCAACGACCACTCTGTCAAGAGTGTACGACTAGGAAGAAAGAATTTATAATATATGTATGTAGGATAAGTTGATGTTAAGTTGTAAAAAAATTATAGTAAATTTTATTTTTATTTTTCCACCTATCATAGCCTCGCTATTATTATTATTCGCTCTTTCCTATTGCCTGGTTATCTCGGTATTAGCTGCCTGGTCTTACTTTCCGTTTTCGTACATTTCAGATCATTGTTTTTTGTTTGCTACGATGAACGGAAGTGCTCTCGACCTAGCTTGTGTGAAATAGTTACCGGAGCCCATAGACAGTAACAACGTAAACTCCCCAACGCACCTTGAGACGTGAGCTCTAACACAAGCCCCAGTTTTATAGTACAACGACTGGACAAGGGTGGAGCCACCCTGCAAACAGAAAAGCATTACTGCTTCACAGCAGAAATAGCTAGGATAGTAGTACCAACTCGTACGGGCTCACAAGACGCCCTACCACTAGTAATTACGCAAATTATAATTTGTTTTGTGCACAATGTCATTGCTTCAAGTGGAAGTCATTCGTGAAGATTTGTTTAGTTTAGTAACATTTGTTTCCATTAGAAATATTAGTATTTGCCCGCGAGATTTGAACATAGGTACAGTCGCATCGTTCGATGGGAATGCACCGGACGTGTTATCCTTTAGGCCATTGAACACTCAAAAAGAGTTCGTTCATGATTGTCCATTGCTATATCCATATTCCTACTTTTTTATGTTAATAAAACATTGAATAAAATGTTCATGAATATTTAGTTTATCAATATCCTTTTTTATCTCAACATCCTCTCTCCATAGAATAGGATTGTTAGCATAAATGAGTTCATCTGAATCAAAAAATTAGTACCCATTATTATGCCCTGACATAGCAATATGAATATACATAAACATGCATTGCAATATCTTGATTAGTATTACTATATTTTTTTGTATTTGAATGAGCAGACTAGATAGAATGATCGCTGCTATTCAATTTCAGATAATAGTAGGTGAGTTCATGATAAAATTAGGTGGGAACTATTTGGGATCACAATTATATAATGCATTTCTCTGCCTTCAAACTACAATGAGCACTTTGCCTACCGGTGCTACATTACTGTTTTGTACTCTTTTTTATCAGTATTAAATAATTCCATTTATTTTACTCATAATTTGAATGATTCATTATTACTTTGCAAAATTGAAGATCAGGTCTATACTACTTGAAATCCACCCTAATAAACAAGTTAAAATACTTAATAAATCCACAAACGTTCTAGAAACCCGTGAAATTCGTTTCACGTCCCCTTGTGAAATGTCAAATGTGTGAGAAGTGCTTGAGAGCGCCTTAGGGGTGATCGGATTAAACATTACAGCGACAAACGTCTTGCTAGAATGATATTTGATACTTTTCTAAAATAATTATTTAAAATGTACGCGTGAATCTACAATGTTTCGTGTTTAGGTCTGTTGGTTTCTTCTCTGTATGATTCGATGCATGAAAAATTATTGAGACTTATATACATCTGCAATCCTTGCTTAGATGGATGGACGAGCTCACAGCCCACCTGGTGTTAAGTGGTTACTGGAGCCCATGGACATCTACAATGTAAGTGCGCCACCCACCTTGAGATATAAGTTCTAAGATCTCAGTAAAGTTACAACGGCTGTCCCACCCTTCAAACCGAAACGCATTACTGCTTCACGGCAGAAATAGGCCGGGTGATGGTACCTACCCGCGCGGACTCACAAGAGGTCCTACCACCAGTAAAAAAATTCTATACTTATATCCTCATTTCTTCACGGTAGCGTTCTACCTGATAGTCTTGGTATTAAGGAAGAAGCCTCCAGTGCCTTGCCCTTGAGGCTAAAAAGTATATTCAAAAAATTTGACAGTAGCTGAAATGTTTTGTATTATTTAATGTTGATCAGATACACTTCATCGACGAATTAGAATTTCACGTTTAGTTTCTCAATAAGAACCTTTTGCACAATCTTTTAACTTAATTCGAGCATTCTTTAAAAGGGTCTCTCTCCCCTTGACAGCCCTAGTCGGTAATCCGTTCGAACCGAAGGGTCACTTTCCAATTACATAATTGTCTACTGGAGCACGTTTCTAGTGCTCTAAACGTCACTGAAATACGCTATTTGCGTGATATCCAAGATAAGATCTCACCCTAAAACAAAAGAACAAACGTATATTGGAAATATTTACAATTTTCGAATTTAAGTCCCAGTTTTAAGACAAACTAGATGATGACGATAACGCCATCTTGTTGTGTCTTTAAAGCGGTTAGTTGCCCTCAATTAAGAAAAATAGTATTATTATTCGCCAATAGATGTCGGGAAGAGTTGATAATTGAAAACACGAATAAAACAACATTTTCTGAAAATAAATCATAGCTAGATCGATTTATCGCCCCCGAAATCCCCTCTATACTAAATTTTATGAAAATCGTTGGAGCCGTTTCCGAGATTCAGATTATATATATAGTAATATACAAGAAAAGATAACAATAGAGAATTCATAATTAAGCACATTACGGTAATTTCAAAGATTTTAAAATCGTACTGGTGGTACGGCGTATGCCCCCACGGATTGGTACGACCTTCCTGCCTATGTCTGTCCTGGTGGAATTTCAGTTACAAAGGGTTTAGTATTTTGTAGTCAAGCAATTGAACCTTTACCTTTAATTACGCGTTCATCATCATCATCATCAACAGCCCACAGTCGTCCACTGCTGGACATAGGCCTCTCCCAATCCACACCACTGAGCCCGGTCTGCGGCTCTCCTCATCCACTTCTTGCCGGCCACCGTGCGGAGGTCATCGTAGCACCTAGCCAAGGGCCGTCCCACGTTACGTCTTCCGCTGCGCGGTCTCCACTCGAGAGCCCGTCTGCTCCAGCGATCGTCAGTCCTACGGCATATATGGCCAGCCCACTGCCACTTCAGCTTGCTGACTCTTTGAGCTATGTCGAAGACTTTAGTTCTCTGTCGAATAATCTCATTCCGGATTTTATCCTTCAGAGAAACTCCGAGCTTGGCTCTTTCCATGGCTCGCTGAGCGACTTTGAGCTGACGGACCAACCGTACTATGAGTGTCCACGTTTCGGCTCCGTAAGTCATTACCGGTAGGACGCACTGGTTAAAAACTTTCGTTTTAAGGCACTGTGGGATGTGCGATGAAAAGATTCCACGCAGTTTGCCGAACGCCGCCCAGCCCAGTTGGATCCTTCTCTTGATTTCCCTCTCCAAGCTGTGTTTACCCATCTATATATACGCTATCGGTAACGAAAATTCTCATATACATGCCAATTTTCAAATTTAAAAGCATATGAAGTTTATTCGGTTGTCTTGAGTCTTTCTAAAACGAGACTATCAAAATTTAACGGAACGAGAAAGTACGATCGTGGGTCTGCCTAGACGTGCCCAGTCAAGGTAGCAAGCGATGATTTCTTTAGTGCTGAAACTGGAGCAACACCTTGATTTATTGGCCTTGAATAACCCGCAGTGGCGTCCGACCAACTTTGCTAATTAAGAGAAAGATTAATTTCCCTTTTCCCTTAAACAATTTCCCCTAAAAGTTACAACACTTCGAAAGTATTTTTCGGTTATAAAAAATGTAATTTGATTTTTTATCTCGGTCGAAAAAAAAAAAGAATATAGCAAGAATATTTTATCGTGATTTCGGCCGTAATTAATCTTCTGAGATAAGTTTTATTGGTTGTATAAATTAATATTTTTTAAGGAAACCGTACGCCTCATTTGAATTGCAATTAAGTTAAGTTTTTTTTTTGTACTGGCAGGGTAGACAAACCTATGGCCTAGTCATAATTAGTTACGAGAGTCCTCTTGACGCGTTCACCCACACTCATTACCTATATATCGACATCGAAATTTCTGTTCTAAGTCCACAACACAAACCATCAGATAGACTATATACCCATTGCCTTCGGTGATATTAAAACATGTCTTAGAAAATTGACCACTTCGATAAAGCGGCACGACACGAGAACCCTCTCATCGTGGCCGCGGGTAACTACATTCCCGATCCTGCGGAAAGAATGGAAAGCAGTCGACGTCACCCAAAACACGTCATCTCCGATCCTCCCGATCCACTAACGGTCCGTCGCTTGCAACGAAGGGCTCGACGAGTAAATTAACCCTCAGACAGCCCACTGAGTTTCTCGCCGGATCTTCTCAGTGGGTCGCGTTTTCGATCCGGTGGTAGATTCTGCGAAGCACGGCTCTTGCTAGGGTTCGTGTTAGCAACGTCGTCAGGTTTGAGCCCCGTGAGCTCACCTACTAGTTATGGTTACGCTGGAATAGCCTCTCAAGGCTACCAGCTTAGGTAGGGAAAAAAAATAATTAAGTCCCAATTATTACTAAACTATTGTAGCGGCTCAAATGGAAACGGGGAAAATATTCTCGATAAAAGCGCGCACTATAATAGAATTTAAATGTTTCTCATAAAAAGTTCACATTGAAATCAAGTTTAGTAAGAAGTGCACTTAAGCTTTCGTTTAAAAAAAAAACTAGCCACACAAAACAGAGAACCGAGTATTTTGAACGCTGAAAAAAGCTTCTTTTTTTTAGCCCACCTGATGGTGAGTGGTTACCGTCGCTCATGGACGTCAACAATGCCAGGGGCAGAGCCAAGCCGCTGCCTACCGTTTAATACTCTCCACAAGCCTCGTTTGAAGAAGGACATGTCATAGCGCTCGGGAAACTTATATTTTATTCTTTTATTTTATTTCTTTTGTTTTATTATTTTTTATTTCGCTTTTAATTATATATTACTGATTTGGAAAAAAAAACAGGAAAAAAACATACATTAAAAATACATACACTCTAAAATAAAAACAACTAAAATTAATCGTAAATGATAAAAGAGTGAACAGAAAATAATTTCAAATGTACGACATGAAAAAAGTTTAATCCGATGACACGAAATCGTCACAGAAAATTTTAATAACAACGTTTACGTTACTATAGGCATTACTTACACAAACATTTTAACGTTAAAGGTCCATTCTTTGATCCCTAATGATTACAATGAACTTGTAGCACGCCATAAACTCATTTACTGGCTGCCCCCTAATCTTAGTCGCTGTATTTAGTTTCTCATTTAGTCGGCTGGCGTGTGGCTATAAGGTTATTAATATGGACTTAGCCATATAATGAACCGTTGGACGCGTTACCCGTGTCCGTTGTTCTTTGATAATGAAAATATATTAGGAAGGAATACATGCAGGTGCTATGGTCTACTTTGTGTGGTTCAAGGTCCGTTATCGTCAATGTCTTTCTAATTCCGTTGGCTGACCTTTAAGACTGAAACTTTGGACAATGGTAATAATAAATTGGAATCCTTCATAGCTAATAGGTTCATTGTGTCCATGAACGAATTAAAGTGACAGAATAGACCTCTAGCAACTAGTGTTATTTCTTCATTTATTATTAAAACAAATTTAGGACGAATTTTCGAAGTCGTCGTGGCCTAAAGTGTAAGATGTCCGGTGCATTCGTATCTAGCGATGCAACGGTGTCCACACGGGTAGGTACCACCACCCCGCCCATTTCTGCCGTGAAGTAATAATGCGTTTCGACTTGAAGAGTGGGGCAGCCGTTGTAACTATACTGAGTCCTTAGAACTAACATCTCAAGGTGGGTGGCGCATTTACGTTGTAAATGTCTATGGGCTCCAGTAACACCAGGAGGGCTGTGAGCTCGTTCATCCATCTAAGCAATATAAAAAAAAAACGAAAATTTACGTTTAGTGTGATATTATAATTTTAGTATTTAGGTAAATCCAAACTGTTGTTTTTTTAACTAAATATAGGTTAAAATAATTTGTTGTCTCCACTTACACGTTGCGATCAGCAAACATTATGCCGCGTTGTGTTTTTATCTCGTCTCCTTAAGCTATTGTGAATGTAATATCATTATTTGTCCACTGAATCTATACAATAATCAGTCGAAAGAATTCCACTGCTGGACCTCCTCTCAAAGATATTGATTCATCTCGCGTACCACTCACTGGTGGTAGAGCATGCTGTAAGTCCGTATGGCTGCAACTGTAACATAACAATCTGCCTATTCTCAGTAAAAATCTCTTATGGTATTAAGTCTTCGTACGTATGAAGGAGGCAGCATTAACTTTGTGTATGGTTTCTAGTAATCGTTGAACTTATGACAGGCCGTATGCTTATCTAACATTGCAAGCTGTAAACTCGATTCGAATAAAGCATTTTTGGTGAAAAACTTTTTGCATAATTCAAAGATAAACATTTCAATGCCGTTTCATGTTAGCAAACAATTCAAATTGTCCTCGATCGAGCTAAACCAATTCTGACGTGGAAACAAGAGAGCTATCGATACCAAAATATGAATGAAGCTTTTTGAAATAGTGAATGTGAATTTCATTTTACTCGTAATACAAAATATTATTTGACGTGAGAAACTTACTAAATCCTTTATTTTGAAGATCAAAATAATTTAAATTTACATAATTTGTACATTGAATTTCTTAAGAAAGTATCCAAACAGTTGAACGAATTTGTACGGTAATCTATATATTAATACGTGAAGCAAAAACTTTGTATCCCTTTTTACGAAAATTGCGCGGACGGAGGAGTATGAAATTTTCCACACTTATAGATAATATAGAGAAGAAGTGCACAATGCAAATAAATTTTTAAAATAATGCATAAAAGATGCATTAAATCAATAAAGAAAACATTACAAACACTACATACCATGTATTTGACGCACACACGCATGCATACCATTTATTGTCAAACTTTTGTTCTTGACGTCTGTTGCCAAATTGAGGATAGATTAAATATTGTTTGTCTTTGTTAATATTTTTATAGTGTAGTCTTGGCGAAATTTGTGATTATAGAAGTATAAAATACAATCATAATAGTGTACAAACTTACAATTCCAATTAATTATAGTCGAATTTCGACTACTGCGGGACCTCTAGTCTCTATAAAGGGACATCCATCTCTTTCTATCATAGTTCTGTTTCTTACTCTTACGAGCTACGTTTTCAAATTCTACAGTTCAAACACAACACAACACTGAAACAAATTAACTATTAAAAGTTGGCCCGCGATGCCGCTGCCTTAAATGCTTGTAGTAAATTCATTTATTGCCGCAGGACGGTTGTGTCAAGCGAAACTGAGCAGTAAGACGCAAAGAAAATTTCATCACAGAAACGACTTCGTAAATAGCGTTCCGTGTTTGTAACGGACTGCCTACTTACTGGTCGTGATTTCGTGCCCCGTATTGTGTATTATAACCATGTGCATTCGTGTGAATTGTTTGATTTTTGTATGGGTGCTTATGATCTATATATTTAAACATACATATATTAGGCATACTGATACTGTTTTAAATACTAAGTATGCATATCAGTATCGATTTCCTATAGTACTCACGGAGTATCCTGAATTGGCTCCAGATGGGCTTATGTGATTTGTCCACAATTATTTCTTGTGATTGGAATTCTAAACAAAAAATTAACTCATTCGAAAATTATTCAATAGGTTTCGTGGAGAATCGTGATGTAGTGATTTCGATTCCCATAAGTATTGTATATTATATTATTTACAATCGTGTGAATTATTTGCTTTTTGTCTGGGTGCTTATGATCTATATATTTAAACATACTCATATTAGTATGCATATTAGGCATACTGATACAGTTTTAAATACTAAGTATGCATATTAGTATCGATTGCCTATAGTACTCACGACGTATCCTGAATTGGCTCCAGATGGGCTTATGTGATTTGTCCACAATTATTTCTTGTGATTGGAATTCTGAACAAAAAATTAACTCATTCGAAAATTATTCAATAGGTTTCGTGGAGAATCGTGATGTAGTGATTTCGATTCCCATAAGTGTTGTATATTATATTATTTACAATCCTGTGAATTATTTCCTTTTTGTCTGGGTGCTTATGATCTATATATTTAAACATACTCATATTAATATGCATATTAGGCATACTGATACTGTTTTAAATAAGTATGCATATCAGTATCGATTTCCTATAGTACTCACGGAGTATCGGAGATTGACTCCAGATGGTATGTGATTTGTCCACAATTATTTCTTGTGATTGGAATTCTAAACAAAAAATTAACTCATTCGAAAATTATTCAATAGGTTTCGTGTCGAATATAATTAAATTTTATTGTATCAGTCGTCCCAATCACGAAAACTAAAGCGTTCGAAGCATCGGAACTAATAAAATGATAGTTAAAACGTAAGATTAAACCGTAAAAGTAGTTTTACTTACGTTAATTGTAAGTTCAGCTGATTAAAT
Source organism: Bombyx mandarina (assembly GCF_003987935.1). Next base: position 3,644,125 of record NW_021011481.1, read on the forward strand.
AATTCAGCGTGATCGAATGGAGCTTGTGACCCTTTATTTGTTGCTTAGATGGTTGGATCATCTACAACGTAAATGCGCCACCCAACTTGAGATATAAGTTCTAAGGTCTCAGTATAGTTACAACGGCTGGCCCACCCTTCAAGCCGAAACGCATTACTGCTTCACGGCAGAAATAGGCGGGCTGGTGGTACCTACACGTGCGGACTCACAAGAGGTCCTACCACCAGTAAATTTTTCATCTAACAAAAGCTCTGCGTTACACACCTTCTACAATGGCACTCAGTCTGTGTTCCGAAGTCATCAGTCCAACTTTGTAAAGACTATTCTGTGGGACCAACTGGTACATTTACGGCAACTAGTCGTAATAAACGAGCTCTTTTCCTGTTTGAAAGGTTTTATGAATATTGTTTAACTTAGTAACATTTTCTCGAGGGAATAGTTTAGACATTTTTAGTGTAGACATTTTAGAAGTACTTTCTTTAGAAGCTATACATACATATAAGTATGAACTACATTATATATAAAGTTATTTGTCGTTTTTCATAGCTACTTGTGGTTTTATTTTCCTATTTTGGTAAGAGTTCTATTAAAAAATATTCAAAACGCTTATTATTTTTGAAATCTGTTTAAGGTATATTTCAACATTTATAATATGCGTAATTTAAGTTTGTCTAAATTTATTAGCGTAGATAAGTCTATGGGCTCACGATCCACCTGATTTAATTGGTTACAAGAGCCCAATACAAGTAACCACTGCCCATCTTGAAACAGTTGAAGTTCCAGTTGCCTTAGAATAGTGAATCACTTTTCGGACTTATGATTGATTGCTTCGCGGTAGGAATAGTCCGAACGGTAGCAAAAATTTATGTACTCTGCATTTCCTACCAGTGGTCAAGAACTATAATACCGGTAGTATTAAAACTTCTTACTTTCAGATAAAAGGGTACTATGATTACAGATCCATGAAATTTTAGGGAGAGGGAAGAAAATATTATTGGTCGTTATAGGAGATTGATGAACTAAGACTTATTTTAAATTATTCAATAACTACTTTTTGTTATTCCTAATGTAATTTCAATTCTGGTTGACACATTAGTTTCCATATTGCATTTCGAACTTTTTACGAAATTTTACATTACGATATGTGATCTGTTGGAATTTCACCACCCAAATATTATTTAACTGTAATTAATTGAAAGTTCATGATTTTGACTTTATAATACATATTTAGTAAAATTGTTACTTTTCATAATAAAAAGATCCTAAAACCGAAGAAAAATACTTTTTTCGATCAGGTACTTAAAAATAACACAAAAGGTTTAAAAAAAAAAAAAAACATAGATTACTCATATTGTATTCTGCAGCGCGAACCCGTTCTTTTTTCAAACAACGCTTATAGGGACAATAGGGTCAATTGTATTCGAAATTTTATACACACGAGACCCCTAAACTATTTAACTATTATGTATATTTGACAAACAAGCTTCTCGAGTTTCTTGTTCGGAACAAAATTTCACAATTTCACTTGTTAACGTTCTTTCTTATTGTGTCCGTTTTCGTAAAGAAGCCTTCGACTTGCGAATTATTGAGAAAACTTCGCCAAAGTGAATAAAAATTCAATGATTTTTTTTGTAAATTCCCCGGATATTCTAATACCATCTCGAGAGAAATTATTTTCTGTATTGATGCTCTGGTTTCTACTCGTTACTTGGAGGACTGTATCTCGTCGGATTAAGATAATTATTATAAAAAATCTCTCAGCAACATCGATACAGAAATTTTTTATATTATTATTATAGAGATATTTCTCTGAAAAATATTCTAGTTCAGGTCGTCGTGGCCTAAAGGATAAGACGTCCGGTGCATTCGTATGTAGCGATGCACCGGTGTTCGGATCCCGCAGGCGGGTACCAATTTTTCTAATGAAGTACGTACTCAAGAAATTGTTCACGACTGGCTTCCACGGTGAAGGAATAACATCGTGTAATAAAAATCAAACCCGCAAAATTATAATTTGCGTAATCACTCGTGGTAGGACCTCTTGGGAGTTGGGAGTCCGCACGGGTAGGTACCACCACTCCGCCTATTTCCGCCATGAAGCAGTAATGCGTTTCGGTTCGAAGGGTGGGGTAGCCGTTGTAACTATACTTTAGACCTTAGAACTTGTATCTCGAGGTGGGTGGCGCATTTACGTTGTAGATGCCTATGGGCTCCAGTAACCACTTAACGCCAGGTGGGCTCTGAGCTCGTCCATCCATCTAAGCAATAAAAAAAAAAGGTCGGTGGCCTGGGTTGGCCGGGCGTCCTTGGGGAGAGCTGCGCCGTCTGGTTGTAGTGTTGACTGCGGTAACCCCCTTACCTCATCCGGGTTCTGACCTCGGAGGAGATCGGACGCTTGGGCGAAGAGTGCAGGGGAGTCGTTTAGTGGGTAGGGCCCTGAAAACATCCTTGGGCCCGCGGTCTCGCAGTCGCGGACCGGTCCTACATACCCCGCGCGCCGCCTAGACCTCGTAGGAGGTTCGGCCACTGGCCCGAAAAAAATAATAATAATCGGTTGTCTGTAAAGTCGGTTTACTGACGATAGTTGAACGTGACAACGTCATAAGAAAATACGCCTCAGAGAGAGGTAACGCCGCATGAGTCATACTTTTTCGTGCGTACAGCCGGCTCCATCGAATTATAAGAAGTTGTCACGTCAAAAAAGGTCGGTGTCCTGGGTAATCTCGCTTTAAGAGTTACTTTTATCGCCAGAAAAATAATAAGTAACGATAAAAATTTATAAATTGATATTTAAAATTATAACAATCGGTGGAAATCACTTCCTCAAAATAATATTTTAAATAAGTACATTTCGTAACATCAAGTTTGAAATGAAACAAATTTTCAATTAAATCTTGAAACATTCACAAAGTATAATAGATTTGTAATACATTCACGCCTCCGTAATTACGAATCTGCTTTATTACACAGAGTCGCTTTATGAAGTACGAAGATATTCCTGATAAACTTCAGGACCATCATATAATGAAAGGAAGCTCCTTCGAAAGCCGTAATGTCAAGAACTCCGTATATTTCTAAGGCATACTTCGATTGTATTTACCAAACAATTCTCAACCTTTTGAGGTACTAACTAAGCAACGTTGAAATGAAACAATGTCTATTGTACTCCGAGACTCATCTTTGAAATTCGGAAGATATTGGGTCGTTGACATTTGATGGAATAAAATGGTTGAATGTTGGCATCCTGTTGAGTTCGAATACTAATGATGTGGAATGAAATGTTTGAATGTTGGCACCCCGTTGAGTTCAAATACTAATGATGTTTATTGATAATATTATTGTTGAACTCCGAAGAAGTCTTTGACATTTTGTTTATTGTTTTCTGAATTTGGATTTATGTATGTTTTTCAAACGCTAGCCGTAGTTTATTTGAAGTGAAAAATTATATTTTATGTGGAGATGAGACAATATCATAGGTTTGCTTGGATTGAGGTGAAATGAAATATCCTCTCAACGCAATCGGGAATTTCTAAGAATTCAAAGAGTTTTATAGAAGCCACGTCCAGCTATCTTGATTGAATCTTGATATCTTGAACGTTTTCTACAGATGTACTTATGGATATTTAATAATCTTTAACGATCAAAGCAGAAGAAACTTAAGTAGACAAAATAAAAAAAACATAAATTATTTCACACTTCGTGTTCCCTAGAAAATTGGACACCGAAGAGTATTTTATTTGAAATTTGACGTAAAAAAAATCAGTTGTATTCACTTTCAGGTGACTGTAAGCTCTGATAAGCCTCGATGAGTCACGAGTTTGTCTGCCTATGCATAGTGATTTAAAAAAATCAAGTTATACTGTGGATATACATACGTAATACAATGTTGGTAAAACTCAATTAGAGACACATGTCGCACGCATTGAAATCGTATCAACTTGGAATCGTATGTTGAACGAGATTTGATATCTAAGAGCGGACGAACGACACGAGGATTTAATGTTCCTTTTTATTCGATTTGTATTTGTATCTTTTGCAATAATGCATCTTTAAGAAAGTATTGTATGATTACAAGAAATACAGAATTTATTTTGATTTCACAGAGAAAATAAAGAGTGGAAGGTTATCGTGGTATGAGCATATTGTGCGTAGAGATGACGATCATGTTGCCGAAAAGACCCTGGGTATTAAAGTAGAAGGAATGTGAGGAGAGGATGTCCTAAAAGGACTTGTATGTACTGTGTGAAAAAAGATATACGAAAGAAGGGTGTGAGTGAAGAGATGACGTATTACAAAGCCTGAATGGAAAAAGAGGACATGGTGCGTCGACCCCACATTGTTGGATAAGGGCAAGAAAATGAAGATATAGGATTTTTTCATTTAGATTTTAATTGAAATTTAATGAAACAAAGAAATACATGCAGTAGCAGATTTATTTGAACTTAAAATAAATGAGCTCCATGATGATGAGCTTGACCCTCTGAGCAAATTTTTGTGTTATTATCTTTAATTAAACTTATAAAATCAACACTGTTTTACTCATATCAGTAATCAAACTGGAACCAAATTGAATTAGGAACAAAATCAAAATACTGTTTAATCTTGGACAACAATATTTTCACTGGAAATAATGATTTTATGTACATTAAATTTACATTTCTAAAAGCGCGGGGAACACATTATACAGCATAAATTTTTCGTGTAGAACATTAGTATGTTGTAAATCCTAAAAGTTCAGCCTCTGTTTTGTTCATTGCGGTCCATTCGTTGGGAATTTTCACTTAATTGGCCAACACGGTAATGTACTGGCTAAAACAGAAGTATACAGAAATTTTATTACATGAAAAGCGAACGTGTGTATTATGAATTTACTTTTTTTTATTGCCCTTGCAGGCAGACGAGTATACGGCCCACCTGATGGTGAGTGGCTACCGTCGCCCATGGACTTCAGCCATGCCAGGGGCAGAGCCAAGCCGTTGCCTGCTTATAATTTTCATCAAATAATTGTTAAGAAATAGTAGAAAGAACTACTGCTGTGGAATAATTTGTGGTATTACTTTTTCAATACTACCATAAGAGTTCAAAATAAACAACAACACAGCAATAAACAACACAATGTTGTATGCGAAAAATATCATAAAACATATTGAAATGTGTAGCATATTCAACAAAAATATCGGTCGCAGTTCATTACCCTTACTCCATTCAAACACGAGTGATTGGAAATAGATCATTTACCTCCACTTAAAATGTTATCATGTCAAGCTTAATTTTTTATTTTGAGGTAACGAGGTTAAAAATATTTTGCTTTTCACGGAGTTCGATAAAAGAGAAAAGATATTTTATAAAAAGTGTGACTTTGTTTAATCTTCATGGTCCTACGTCATAATTGTTTACGTGTTTACATACTTACACGGACCGTGACCGAGTTAGGATAGTAAAAGTCCGTAAGAGTATTTTTAGTCGTATCTACGAATTGCGAAAATCAAAGAAAATCCTGGGAAGGCAAAATAACAGATATGGTGAAATCGAAACTTTGAAGCGTGTAACTGGAAAATAGCATTATAAGTTTACATACTTATTTTAATGCCTAAAGTTTGAAAAGCATAGTCCATCCGTTTCAATTTTTTCCTCCTGGCTTCTACGTAAATAGTCCTTGGAAAGTCGTCACCTGCTATGGTCCATTCGCGTTCCCCCTAGCGCCTAATTACTAAACAGCTTAATGGATGAAACCAACTCATTAAAGCTGAGTGGAGGGCCGTTTAGAAATACTCTTTAGCGCCATTCATGTTGTGTGCAGCTGGACTGACTCTGGGAAAACGAGAGGTATATTTATTGAAAGTGGTGTGGTGAATACAAGATCTGAATTCAATTTCAAATAAAAAATTATTACTTTCTCATGAAAGTTAAGAAATGTATGTCTTTTCATTTTAAGGTAGCATTTGTTATTCCTGTTTTTTTGAATCATTAAAAGAACATCATTATATACTCCAAATTCTTTAAAAAGATTCTACTTGCGCGATTTAATAGACATAATTGTGGCTTACCGAATAAGCCGCCTGGAATAATGGTATCGCACGATGCAGTTATGTCCGTTTTTAAATTCCGCAAACAGGTACCAGATTTTCTAATAATACCTAAATATACTATGATATACATACTATCTTGATTTGTAAATTCCACTTTAAAATACTTTAAAATTATTTGTACCGATAATATTTCCGTAAACAAAAATAGAAGATCTCAGCTCGCCTGGAGTCCATCTATGTAGTGTATCTCATGCGAGCACTAGTCTGTATCTCTTAGTGTGTTCTCCGTCACCATAATAATGTACCTGGGTTCTGATTTTTTTTTCCTACCTAAGCTACCTAGCCTTGAGAAGCTATTTCAACGTAACCTTAACTAGTAGGTGAGCTCATAGGGCTCAAACCGGAGTGATGCTAACACTGACCCTAGCAAGAGTAGCTTCGCAGAATCTACCACCGGATCGGAAATGCGACCCCCTGAGAAGATCCGGTGAGAACTCAGTGGGCTGTGTCTATTAATTCGCTCGTCGAGCTCTTCGTCACAAGCGACGGGTCGACGACGAGGACGGGGGGATCGACGAGGACGGTGACCGGTGCTTGTGGTACCTAAAAGCACCATTAATGGATCGGGAGGATCCGTAATGACGTGTTTTGGGCGAAGTCGACTGTTTACCATTGAAGAAGAAGAAGGGTCGTCGTACCCCCTGACGGGGGCACGGAACGGGCCTCGGGGCAAACCCCACTGCCCGGGCTGAAACTTCCTGCCACACAGGGCAGGGGTGATGTGGGTGCAAGATGATATACTATTCTGCTCGTTATGCGCGTCTCGGCGCACTACATCGACAAAATATAGATACATAATATGTATAATAACGATGGGCTGATGTTCTGCGTGGAGGAACGATGCCCGTGGACGACGCACCCCGGCGCCGGCTGCTGTCCTCTGCTTCCTAAAGCTATATATATATATATTTTCCTAACTACTAACTATAACTAACTAAAACTAAACTACTATACTAACTATAAACTACTAACTATTTACAATATCTACAAAGCCGGGACAACAGTCAGCACCGTAGGGCCCGCCACCGGCCCCATGCCGCGGCCCCACCTCTACAAGTCAGAGGGGGAGCCGCGGCACTAGTTTGGCGCTCACCCGCTAAGGGCTCCCCAGAAGGGGAAGACCGTCGCGGGGAGGGATCGACGTAAAGTCACTGACCATAAGGGGGAGTGGTCCACCCAACGGGGGTGGGAAATGGGTCCCGATAAGGGGGCACCCCAACGATGTGGGGGGAAATGACGAGTGTGGACAGCTCAGTCCCATGGGGGCACTCATTATGAGCACTCCCATATCACTCCGATTAAGCCGACTATCTTACCATAGAAGGGGGTTCCAGTAGCTCCCTTGGTAGCGCCAGACCATCAGGTGGCCTAGCGTGCAAGGGAGCTAAATTGTGGAGATGCTCGTGGGGTCCACCGTCAGCCCGCTCGTAAAGATTACGAGCTAGCCTCCGGATGAACTCCTCGAGCGACTCCACATCCAGATCCCGGGCGATTACGGCATTACTGACGTAACGCCCTGCTTCGACTATCGTGCGAAGAGTCAGATTCTGCTGGGCCTGTAATTTCACCCGCGGACCTGCGGGATGAGGTGATACCAGGCCGCAGCTGTTTACCATTCGGTCAACAGGATCGGGTATGTAGTTTCCAGCGGCCACGAAGAGAGGGTTCTCATGTCGTGCCGCCTTTTCAAAGTGGCGCAATTGGGTTCTGTAAAACGTAACATGTGTTATCAAATGTTAACACGTAAAGACGTCAAGGTACTTACTATTGACGCGTTTCTAATACAACTTAAAACTCAACCATTTCTCTTATATATTCGGAACAGATTGAAAGATTTGTGTCCACTGCAGTGTGAAATTTTACACTAGCAAATTTATGTGACAGAAGTTTCAGCTGCACTCGTCGTTTTTGCTGCGTTCCCCCTTCGGTAGTTCGCTACAATTAATGCGGAAATCTGCTCAAATACCAAATGCTGGTAGTTTTAATTTTATAGCGATTTCTTAAGTAATTTATAAAACTTTAATTAATTATTTGGCTGTTTTTAAAGCCACTGGTAGAGCCTATCAGGAACACGCAAGGGTAACAACCGCTATCTAGTTTATTTTTCCCGTCATCAAGTGCAGTGGTTGTTGACTTGTTGACTGACTTGACGACACAGCCACGTAATAATACAACTGAGACTTCGATGCTTTTTATCAAGGTGATTACTACCTCGGTTGTGTTTTAAAAAGGCTTCGGTTAGTTCTAGATGTTAGAAGACCCATGGGCTGCCCATATATAAAGTATAAAGTACGTACTAGTTAAACCAGGCTTATTTTGCTGGCTATTATTTGATTAGCCTTTTATATGTATACTAGCTGGTCCGGCAAACGTTGTTTTGCCATATAAATTATTTCTAGGAAAGATATATAACCTAGATACCGACTGCAGTGCCATCTGCCGGGCTGATTGTGTATCTAAACCATCCAGGGTACTACCCAAACGCATACAAAAAAAAAATGTGTGGTGTTGTGGGACTGGATAGGAACGAAGTTCCTATAAAAATATTAATTTTAAGTTCTATTCGATAAATAAAATAAAACTAAGAGGTTTCGCAACAACCCACGGTCATTCGGTAACGTGCGTATAATCTATGGTGCGAACTTATTGTGGTACACTTTATTCACGGTTGTTTGCATAAGAGTTAGTGTATTGCGCAAGCGAACGCTCTGAGATCGTGGTTAATGAATGATAAAAAATATGTCATTTTTTGTACGTTATTACAAAGTTAAGTCATACACTGTTCCAAAAATCATTCAAATCGGTCCAGCCGCTTAGGAGGAGTTCAGTGACAAACACGCGCACTGAAGAAATAAATATATAAAGATTCACTAATTTAAGGAAACATACTTAAGTTTTTTCTCTTATCTGTCTAACATTAAGTATTTTTTAATTCATCTTATTTCTTTGTACTGATCACCGAAGCCTATAGACATAGCAACGCAAGTGCCGTGCCTCCCTTAAGATATGAGGTCGATATCCCAATTTTATTAATTAACGGCTATCCCACCCTACCTTGATGGCTTCGCGGTAGAAATAGACAATTTGTCCACATAATTACCCGTACGGGCTTGCACATTACACGAACAATAATTATACCAAAAAAAGTGGGTGTTTTTATTAATTACCTTTTTTATGTTGAGAATACAGTATATATTTATTAAGACTAATTCTAAATTTCTGTGATAATAACTCAGTGCCCCGAATTACTATATTAAATTTTTTTAAGATAATGTGTAAAGTATATTCATCACGTTTATCATTTAATTTCAATTTACAAGTCAAAAGGGTGCACAAAGGTATTATGACAGAAGAACTTATAACACCATTGGCCGGAGAAATGATTGGACCCAATTTTGGTGCTCCTTCTAAAGGGCCCTTTAAGCACGTAAAGGCTGCGACGCAGTTTTGTACATCAACATCAAAAAGGGCTCGTGACACTCGTTTGTTATGCAAATAGACAGTTAGGGCTTCAGAGTTGCTTAGAGAGATTTCTTGCAAATATTTTGAAGGCAAATTGATTTTTGAGCTTGGAATCCTGACTTTTGATGTATATATCAGTTATGACTTTTTAAGTTTGAGAAGGCTCAAAAATATCCTTTTCTTTTGTGTAGCTTGTAAGTTTATTTTTTATTTTTTTAATGCTTAGCTGGGTGGACGAGCTCACAGCCCACCTGGTGTTAAGTGGTTATTGGAGCCCATTGACATCTACGACGTAAATGTCGCCACCTACCTTGAGATATGAGTTCTAAGGTCTCAGTATAGTTACAACGGGTGCCCCACCCTTCAAACCGAAGCGCATTACTGCTTCAAGGCAGAAAAAGGCAGCGTGTCCACCTGCGTGCGTGGTACCTAGCCGTGTGGATTCACTAGAAGTCCTATCACTAGTAATTACGCAAATTATAATTTTGCGGGTTTGATTTTTTTACACGATTTCATTCCTTCACCGTTCACTAAGCCAGTAAAATTCGATTTGTCTGTACATAGAAGAATATTAATAAAAACAAATAGGTAAAAACTAAAGCCCAGGACGGGAACAGAAATTAAATACTTTTAATTTCCAACGTAATTCTGTATGGTAGGTATTGTTTGAACCCTGGGAAATAGTATATTCTAACTCCAATTCTGTACACAGGTTTCTTCCTAGATGACATAAATGTGGTTGAAGCAATTGCAGGCGCAGCTGTGGGCAGAAAACTTACCAAAACTAGCTTCCTAAGCAGTTGTAATGTATGTAGGTTTAAGTTTCAATTATAGCTATATTATATAATGGTTATTCTATCCATGAAATTTGAACGCATAACTTATTCGCGGCAGATGTAAGTTTCACGATTCTTACCAAGCTGGCTCAGAATAATAGTAGACTGGAGATTCACCTCTAGTTGAGAAGTTTGGCGATTTGAATTAAATGGAATACAATTTAATAAAACGAGGCGTAGACTTAGGTATTTGCATTGATCACACCAAAGTACGTAAGCTCTCACCAATTGAACTCATAGCATTTATTTCCGTGACGTATTTTTGTATTGTGTTCACGGATGTTTATGGTCGCTAGACTTTCAGGAACGTTTTGGCATTATCAGTGGGTGAGCGACGATCACCACAAGCCGCCAAGTCATTCATATGTAGTAGTACATGAGCTAGAAAAAACCTTACACCAAATCACAAAAGTGTTTCCCAATTGTATTTTTCTTTCATAAAAGTAAAATTGCAGACATAATATTTCTTCATATATTCAATTCGCGTCCACGACTCTGCTAGTTTTGCACAAGACGAGCGTACGTGTGTCCGACGAGGAAATCCCTCGATGCATTTACGGCTGATGATGGCATTACCAACAGAACCCTGGAAATTTATTGGAATTTAGATACAATATCGCTCACGTCACGCTGTGTGATAGATTAAATGCAATGATTATACACTTTTTTGGTACAACTACACGCGGGAACGTTTTCTAAAGAACCCCATTTTAAATTACACCATTAAAAATCACTTTTCAGAGGTACACAAACGTTGTTATTGATGGTACTTGAAAATTGTGTCTTATTAATAATAAAAAATCACGTAGTTGGCTTTTTCTATGTCAATAGAAACTACTATTCATAGTTACTAGTTTCTTCTACGAGTATATAATTTTCTAATTATAGTACACATTCTCTCGTCAAGTCTCAAGCCAATGACGTAGGCAACTAAATTATTTTTAAGTGAAAATTTTATCTGCTATATTTATACTAATATATAAATCTGCAGTGGTTTTTAAGGATGGATGTTCCTTTATAACTACTGAGCCATGCATCAGACTTGAAACTTAGTATCCATGTAGAAAATACATTAATGTATTTAAAGGATAGACTAATATTTATATAAACTTTATAACTGAGATTAAATTCAAATTTAATAAGAGTCAAATTCCATACCTGATAGTACTAAATAATCTGCTTACATTAATATTTATCAAAGAGACAATTATGTCAGATAGATGATATGTATTTTTTACTATGTGATGGGGCTAAAGATGTTTGGTGATTATAAATTATTTTATAAAAATGGTATATTCGCAATATTTTTAAATTTATAATTTTAATGAAAAGCTCAACATAGTATTTTTCGGCTTTCACTAATCATAGATATAATATTATGTATAAGTAGCACACATAAGTACACACATCTCGCGATTTCATTTTCAAGAGAAAATTCAAGCATTATCCAAGAAAATAAGCTCGATTAAACTTGTATGTATTTAAAATGACATAATTATTATAATCAGAAATAAAGTTTGTAAAACACTACACCAACAAAATTGAATCCTTTGCCGTATGTTTCAAGGGGATTGCGTTGTCGTGTCTATGCGCTATAACCGCATGACATTCGAGCTATATGCTTATCCGACTCGCATACTTAACAATAATTATAATTAGTCGATTAGAACAATACCCAAGACCAATAAGTAGTGAAGATTGTTTGTTAATTAAAGAAAAACAAAAGTTGTGGTGGGAACGAAAATTTCAAGCTTTAAATAAAGTTTATACAACCAGAAACGTATCACTGCGAAGCTTTTAATTGATTTATATGTTTAAAAGTCAACAATTTCGACAAGCTCGGTTTGTCTTCGCTCTAAAGCGAATGATTTTTCAACAAAATAATAAAACAACGATATACTCGCTCTCAATTTATTAAGCTATTGCATAGCTTTTATCGCGGGCTTTGAGTGCGGTGACCGAATCAAGAAATTTCGTAACGAAAATAAAACCTAACATCCCCACTACGCCTACCATGTAGCTCGCGTTTAACACATTCACACGTTGCGCTTGTGTAGTGTTTGTGAATAAGCGCGCGGCGTGACGTCGCACTGCATGCGTATCATGAAAAGTCTGGCCATCTCTCTCTTGCGCGGTCTTGCTTTTGAGTGTGAAGAGGACAGTTATTTTATATATTTATTTATTACACATCATGTAAAATTTACATTGGCGGACTTAATGCCTAAGGCATTCTCTACCAGTCAACAAAAGGTAGTACAGAGTAAATAGTGGTAGGTGCAATGAAATTTATGTTACGTTACGATTACATACACAAAAAGTATATATATACATATATACACAACCACAATCACATATATATATACATACTTACATACATATATACACACATACATACATACATATAATAGTTAATCTTTTGCTTTTGTTAATGTTTATAAATATTAACGAGTGGTCTATCTTTATTATTCTTTTAATATTAAATTATTATTATCTAATTATAATTGTACTTAGTAAGTTGATAAAAAAATGCTATGCAATAGCTTTACCGCAGCAATCCCCGAGTGCCACACGTTTTTTTTATTGCTTAGATTAGAGGACGACCTGATAGCTGTGTTAAGCGGTTATAGATGGCAAAACGGACTACCGACTAAACTACATCAAGTCCCACCACTCCGACTCGACGAAACGGGGTGCGTGCCGAAAGGGGGTGCTGGTGTCTACCAGTGCGGACTCAGAAGACGTCCTACCAGCAGTAGAATAGTTCATTGCGACATAACTTGTTCGTTTTCTAGCAGTTTTATATTAAAATAGTTATTTTTTTATCGGTTTATTGCATTTGTTATACAGTATCCGTGGAACAATATACAAAAATGAATAATCGTGACCACGACAGAAGTAGTATTCAAAACGCTTGAAAATGTTATAGGAAACATAAATAACCAATACAAAGCATCGGTTGACAAACAGAGAAGAAAATAGCACTCAAATATGTTGTCTTTATCCTTTTTATTATACCACTTTTCATTATAGATATTTTATCATCATCTTCTAAGCCTCTCTGTCATCCACTGCTGAATATAGGCCTCTCTAATTGCTACCCAGTGCGACTGGTCCGTTGCTTCCTGCTTCCAACTGTAACCAAGCAATTTTCACTAGGTCGTCGGTAGGTCTGGTAGGTGGCCGCCTCACACTGCGCTTGCCAGTATCTACATGGTCTCCACTCGAGGATCCTTCTGCCCCATCGGTCGTCGGATCTTCAGGCTATGTGGCCTACCCACTGCCACTTCAGATTGCTAATCCTACGGACTATGTAAGCAGCTTTGGTTCTTCTACGCATCTCATTTCTGATTCGGTCCATAGCCCTCTCCATAACTCGATGGGCGATATTAACCTTCCTAAAAATATCTTTTGTGAAGCGCCACTTCTCGGAATCGTAAGTTATTATTTGTAACACACATTGATTGTACACATTTGTCTTAGGCACAGAGGGATTTTGGACAAAAACACATTTTTTTATTTTCCGAACGCAGTCCATCCGAGTTGGATCTGCCTACTGACCTCTCGAAGTTAGTCTTACCTAGTAGTAGTAATTTCGTTTTTATTTAAACGTAACAACTCAACTACATAAGAAGTCAATGACAAAATACCGATTCAGCATTCGACTATGCTTTTTTTTATGTTTTTACGTAGAAATCGTATCTGTATCCGCCTGTTCATGGTCGTGCATTCCCCATAAATATTCCCACCGGAAACATGACGAACAATTGCGTTGTAACAAAAATAAATAATAAAAACAGAAAATTTCGCTGTAGAACAAACAAAATAGCAAACAATTCGATACGATTCTCTGAAATGTTTGTGAAATTGTGGGACGTCGCTGTACTTTTTTTTTTGGTTTGTCCTGGTGTTGTTTTAAAGTGGTCGTATCACTGTTTTATATTTTGTATTGTCTTTAATAGCATATAAATATTTATCCCACTGGGTGCTTAGTGCTAACAGTCACACATGAACATCGTCGCGTAGGTACAGTCAAAATGCTATCTACCGTTGAAGATTCTTAAAAAAACACGTTTGAAGAAGAACATGTCATAGCCCTTAAGAAAAAATTGAGGAGAGTTCATTCCAGGGTCAAATGCTGCGTACCGAAAAATACATTTATCTAATAATAATTTCAAATAATAGAGATGAAGTTTGCTTCGGTGGTAAACGTACGATATAAAACATCGAAAGAAACAAAACTCAGCAGGTGAACATTGATATCATTGTTACATTGTAGTAGCAAATAAAACGTTTTCATAGGATATTTTATCATTGAAAGAAAGTTTAAGTGATACATTTGAACCTTCGAACTAATTTCGTCTAATTTGTGAAGTATCTTTTTTTCATTTAAAACACTTTTAACTATAGGTATAGAAACTCCATCACCGATGCAGGCGCTCTGCAAGAAAGGATTGGAATTAAGTTATTTTTAAAATAAAGTTTTAAACTACCCTTGAATACAGCAAATACATTAAGCACAGATTTAAGTAATACAAATTTGCCAATACCAACGCACAGCACAAGTTTTTTACGAACGAAGGGTTACTGGTGGCCAAAAGGCCAGTTTCACCAGGGCAAACAAAGGCTCAACCAGGAGGGATGAGATTTGCTAATAGCTGCCCGAGCGGCTCCGGCTGACAACTCAAGGGCAGTTGCTTCGGGAATGAATCTACTACCGGATCGCAACCCCTGAGAAGATCCGGTGAAAGACTCAGCGTGTCGATGAATGGCTTAGGTTGCACATCTAACTCTTTGTCGAGCTCAACGAGTACGGTTACCAGAGTCCCTGAGTCTGCTCCAAGTGTTAGAGCTGAATGCGTCTAATGCTAAGGTTAATGGGTCTGGTGGATAAGGACGCGTAGCACAAGTTGGCATGTACTGGTAGTTTATGGACAAGAGTTTTACATAAGCAACTCTTTATACAGAGAAAATGTAACTGTCGTGGCATGCAACCTCTTTGACAGTACATAATAACTACAATGACTAGACATAGACAGACTAAGACAGAGATTTGAAAATAATTCGAAAATAAATGGAACGAGGGCGTACGTGACCAGCGACGCAGTACCTTTTTGACTTCTGAAAAGACAGACATACAAAAAGACGAAAAAGAATGAATAATAACTGACCGTTCTTATATAAGATGTTCAAATGACCTTCGATTGTTCAAGTAGTCATTCGACCGTTCAGTAACGTCTTTCGTTCTTTTTTAATAACAAATTAACGGTGTTACCGTAAATGTATCTGCAGGGTCCAAGCATTATTATTATTAAACTACTAGCTGACCCGGCAGACTTCGTAGTGCCTCAATCGATAAATAAAAGACCAAAGTTTTTGTATAAAATAACTTAAAATAAACAAAAGGAATCCGTCCGACGGGGGACACATCAAAGGGAAAACAAAATTGTTATTTTAATTTATTTCCGAGCATTTTCATATTTATCTACCTTTTAAACCTTCTCTGGACTTCCACAAATAATTCAAGACCAAAATTAGCCAAATCGGTCAAGCCGTTCTCGAGTTTTAGCGAGACTAACGAACAGCAATTAATTTTTATAGATTATATAGATTAATTTTTTATACTATTCTAGAATTAATGTTGAATTCTGAAATTTATTTTCCATTGCTTTTCTTTAAACCAGAATTATGACGGATATTTTTAAAAATGGAAATCCGTTCGAAATTTCTGACGAAATTGAAATATACGACTGTATATAATTATACGAGAGCCTATAAAGAAATTTATAGTTCTTGCCCTATAATATCAAGTACCTAATAAATACAGAGGTAGGAACAATATTAGATTTTTAAACTTTAAAGAGCAAAGCATAAATGTGTGATTCATTTCATTTATTTCAGTACCTACTTTAGTAACAATTCATCATACAATGTAGACGTTGCTATATTATTTTCTCTGAATCGATCACGCTTATTTGAACTAATCTTGTTAATGAAAATTAGATCGATCACCGTGAAACTAGAACTTTGTATCGTAATTTATCTTCTTTACGTCCAGAAAAACGCAATATAGATTTAGCGTCTGATTAGTTCGAGAAGACTAAAACTATTTCAACTAAAACAATTAAATTTGAATGAATATCTGACAATACTTCTTATTTGCCCTTGCCCTTATCTCGTGGAGGTGGGTCAGTTGATGTTCTATTGTTGTAATTTAGCATTTCGTTTAATGACCTACCGCCTATCTGTTGTCAAGTACGCTTGAGAATGAGGTTTAGCAGATCTGGTTACGCGAATTCATGTTGCGGTTCAACTGGTAAATGAGAGATAATTCCACTACCAATCGATGATGTGGTAGTGGAAAGTTAAGACGGCCAATGTTGCATACGGTTATACAAAAAAATAGCTACTGCTTGAGCAAATGAAAAAGGGAAGATCTTTCTTCGAGCGGGGTTTTGAGTCTCATTTGCAGCACGTAGGGCCCCAAATCTCCGGTTTGGCAGCTCTGCTCTGAGTGGGTTACTCACAGCACCGATGCAGTATTTAAGCTCAGTCTCGACTCACCGCAGACTTCGAACTGCACTAGCACTTGCAAGCTAATCTCAGCACGGATAAGATTACTGCCATGACCGATAATTATGCCGGGCCACCAGCTTAGAAATTATTGTTAAGACAGAGATGTTTTTCCAACAAGTGTATTATTTTTGCTCGATAGACCAACGATCTGTATGCTTTTACCTTGAAACTTACATTCATATTGGCGTTACGCTGATAAGGGCTATAGTCGAATATCTTCTATTCTTTGATAACTACCGTTACTTAACAGGATTAAATGTTTACCTAAATATTTTTTTGATATTATGTTTTAATAAAATGAAAATATTGAAAATTTTTCATTAAAAATAAAGCTAAATGAGTTTTGGTAATTTGTCTAAGCTTGATTGTTTTTTTCCTATGTTAGCATAGGACAAACACAAATTCAATTAAAAAGATAGGTATGGAAGCAGGTTTGTTTTAAAAAAAAATACAATGCGAAAAACATTGAGTTCGCGCGTTGTAATCCTATGAACAGATTGCAGGGTTGTCACATTAAAACGATTCAGTAACAAGTGTCACCCAGAGCAGCGATATTAAGCTGAACGATTCAGTATCAGCCGCTGCCACGGTTGTCATAGATTAAATGCAATCAACGAACAGAGATCGCACGCTAAGCACGTTCGGACACGACGCGTCAGGACCCTACGGGTGTTGCTGTCTGTAAACTTACAGCTGATATGAAATCAGTACTTCAACGTAGTTATTATGCTACAAGACATCTTTTTAATTATCTTTGCCACGACTTCATTATGATTTCAAGTGTCGCACAGCGACTATGCCTATACATCATCATCATTATCATTATCCTGCCCTTCTCCCAGTCACCTGGGGTCGGCGCAACATGTTTTCTCCTTTCATACTCTTCTATCATATACCATTTCTTCGCTCACTCCCCTCTTACCCATATCGTCTTTCACACAATCCATCCATTTCTTCTTAGGTCTACCTCTTCCTCTATATCCTTCCACATTCATAGTTAACACTCTCTTACCAACCTCATTTTCATTTCGTCTCATCACAGGTCCATACCATCCCAAGCGCGCACTCCTCAGCTTCTCTGTCACAGGTGCCACTTTCAGACTTCCTCTAACATATTCATTCCGTATTCTATCCATTCTCGTTACTCCACACATCCATCGCAACATTCGCATCTCTGCTGCATGCAATCGCCTTTCATCTATGCTTATGACTATGCCTATACAAAAATATTTAATTTTTCTGGTACTTGGTCGGCTGACACACAACATAATAATATATTATTATAACAATAAAAAATAACCTGTTCTATGATAATACGATAGCAATGGGTTGATAATCTAAAGCGTGTGTAGATTAAAGCCGGCCACTCTAGGAAGTCGAACTCCAAACCAAAGACCTTAAAATTTGAGCGACCAGAAAGGCACATAAGATACCTAGTTTTCAAAATGATATAATAGCATTATAGTTGTGTCACTGTGTTAGATGAACTAGGTTCAGCTGACCTCGGGCTCTTTAGGGTACACGACGCCCATTACAAATCATCTCACCCAGAGCTGTCTACGTGAATTGATTGTTCGAGGCTAATAAGTGATCTGTATGTATATAAATATATAGGTATGTTCGGTTATCATAGTTTGTTGTATTCGAAATTCTATTGTTGGTATTAAATATGTTTTTGTTTTGTAGGTTTGTTAGGTGATTTATACAATTCATATTATATAAAATTTTATTATTTAGTATCAAATAAATTTTAATAATCGTTCAATTGCAAATTTTACAACGACTGAAAGTAGATTCGTAGACAGTTTTATCAAGTCAGACTCTTTTACTATCTAAATATGTCGATTTGCTTGATATCACAGATATTACCTACAAAGTCAAGAACCATCTCAGTACAGTCTAAAGTTGTGGTAGTCAAGATAAGAAAATGAAACCCATCCATATCGAAAAGTCTAACAGACACAGTCAAATTACCTGTTTAACAAATTCTGTGAAAAATAACCTAAAAAATGTGATTAAGTTTTAAAACCTCAAATTCAAAAGTTCATATTATGATCATGGTTTTTTACCTATTAACATATATTCATTTCATTATGTTATCATATAATATCATAATAATATTCGGTTGACATTCAATCATTCTTGAAAAGAAATACAAGTAAGGTACAGTACCTAAATATTGGCAATTTCTTGTATTTTATTTTATTTACGCATCTCAAATATTCTCAAGTAGGCGTATAAAGTGTGGGAATTACCAGTCGGTAGCTGTATCGTGAAGAACGGCTATAAATAAAAGAGTACATGTCAACATTATGTAATAAAGAATCAGTATTGTAAGTTTAAAATGTTAGGAGCTGGGCGATCGAGCTCTTTAGATAAATTTAAAAAACAAAACTACTAACTATCAAATAAAAACTATAATCTGAGCAAAACTTTTCCTTACAATTGCTAGTAATATTACTGAAATTCTAACATATATTTTAATTTCTAAATTTCAGTAGGTATCTATTACAAAAAAATGCAATTTAATAATAGATAAGTATAGTTGTTTTGGTGCGTAACGACAAGTAATCGTAAAACTTTGAGGTACTAGTATGCTAACATTCTGTTAGGCCGATAGGAGTAACGCCATCTATCGTCAAATAGCAGAAACGAATATAAAAAGAACTAGTAACATCGAGAACGTTCGAGAAGTGCAACGCCATCTATTACCAAATAGCGGAAATCATATATCGAAACTACTAATCCTACCGGGAATATTCTCGATAATTATAGACTTGTCCGGTCAACTATTAAAGCAATGTAAAGATGACATGAAGGCAGGTGGTAATTGGATCTACTCGAAGCGAAACAGCGAACAGATCACCTGAAGCGAAGCGGAAGAAGTGAATTGTAAAGTGTTCCTTAAGTATTCTAAGTGTTAAATAGAGTTTTAATTTGTATTTCGGTAAAAGTTTTATTTATCCCGAGCCCCACCGTGTAACAATACAATAACAAGTACCTTAGAGATTTAAGAGAGTGAAATAGAAAAAAATCCTTTTTTGTGTAAAATTGCTTCTTTCTCTGTTAAATACGTATTAATGTATAATTTGATGTTGTTTAATTGCTGTATAAAAAAATTAAAACGCTTTAATATTAACATTAAATAAGTATTTTGCGTTATCAGAGCTTTTTTGTTAATAAATAAAACATGCATTGTAAAGTAGTTAAGTCATTACGAGTTTAAGTTATGTTACTGTTCATTACATTATCCTTGCAGTAACAGTTCAGTATGGAATCTATCTGCTTCTACAACGCTCCCATAACGGATGTTACGAATGAATTAAAAATTATTTAGTCGTGTGCTATTAATATCGCAATTAATTCAGAACCTGATTACATTGTAAATTCAACATACGTGAGTGTTATACCTCGAAGCGTGATTACCAGACATAGCGTAGCTGGAATAGCCTCGACTATCAACGAATAAGTAGGGTAATACATCTAAATAGATAACAGAGATAAAAACAAGATGATCGTATTTACCTATCAGGTGATAGTTTGGAGTTATTTAAGAAAATATTAAGTTAATAATGTTGTTTCTTTTTTTTGTATGGGAACGCTTCCCTCGTGTTCGTTAGAGGACATGAAAACTACTCTCACTCCTAAACGTGCGGCAGAGCTGACAGTTATAAGAACTATCAATTAACCGCCTTTAGAGGACATGAAAACGCCGCGCGGCGTACTACTTACTCACTCTTAAGCGTGTCTCAGAACTGATAAGATCTACCAGTTAGCATTACGGCGCGGCAAGCTGGTTCCAGCCCAGTGGGTTATCTTGGAACATCAGCAACGGCCTGGACGGCCTGACTGCCTACCGACCATAATGCCTGACGTAGAGTCGTTTCCTCCGACAATTCTGTCGACCAGACGTCTTTGGGGTGGCCCATGTGTTCAGTTGAAGAGTTGACCACAGTCATCCCTTCTATCTCTCGCGGGTTCCATTTCGGGCGGGAATCGATTAATGTAGTGATACAGCTCGCAGTTCGCAAGAGTAAGATTTGAAATGAAGATTGTGCGCCGAAGAGAAACATGACGCGCAACGACAAAAGAAATAGTATCTCTACAATTTAACTCAATTAATACTTTTGAATATGTAGAAGAAGATTATTCAGAATTATGTGTCCGTCATGTACTACATTATATTTATAATCAAAATCTGCTAGAAACAAATCAAAGTGGATTGTTTTCAACTTTAATCCTTTTGGCATATCCATGTTCAATTTATAAAACAGATCAAATTATTCAGGCATGACTGTTGTTATTCTGTTTGATTGCACGCGACCAATGCTCTGTCTATAATAACATAGTTTCGGAAACGATCAATGTTTGTCAAAAATTGAATTTACATAAATTAATAATTCAAAAAGATTGAAACTCCAGCAATGAAATCGGTTTATTTAACAAGCATAAGAAATTATCAAGAAAATAAACAGTTAATGTTTGGAAGTATATAAAAAATCCATTCCTCTTTGCAAGTTCAGAGAAGTTAAATTTAAAATCAACTCCCGACATCCCTCCACTGAAATCAAATTATTTTCGCCTCCGTGAAAAATGGGAAAACATTTTTTCTTCCTTTTGATCTTAGAAAACAAGTTGCCTTCAATATTTTGAATAAACATCAATTTTCCTAAATGACCCTATTTCTTTCTTAATAATGTGACCATTGCGATTTAGGTAGATATTTTTCCGTTTCAATTCGTGATTGTATTACGAAAAGACGAAACAAATGATGTAAGCTGAGTCCATAAATAAATCTAAGATTCAATTATTTTTGTTTAGAAGATTGCCTAAATTAGAAAGATTCGGCAATGGAAATTCATTTTTGAATTTAGGAAAAAAATATCGACTTGTGTATTTCATACAGATTGTTGTTGAAAGAATAGACTCTATGTTAAAATTTTAATTAAATCTAATCAGTATAGCAGAAATAGAATAAATCTATTTTTTTGATTAATTGGAAAGAAAATCACTCTGGGATATTTTACTTCGGTCAGAGTTTGACCATTAATAAATAAATAAGTTTTTTGCCTATTAACATATTAAAAGTTCTCGATTGTGGTCTCATCCTTGTAATTTTGACACATTGGGTAGCTGTTTGTTCACAGTGTTATTGATCTCTAAAAATAAATTTCTCGATATTTTGTTATTTTTTAATAATTAACTTTTTAATTAATTTAGAACACACCCCGTTATTCACACCATGCTTGGCTATGATGCAGTCGATCATGACCTTATATAATTTAACTTTCATTCTAACTCCTAATTATTGATCAAATATGAATATCGCCAAGGGATACAAAACAGTTTTACACCACTACCCTGTCTACAGTTTCTAAGAGACGCACCTATCTGATTTATAGCTTCTGTAATAAAATTTTATAGATATTTCTATTAGAGATGTAAAATAATTTTGTATAAGCAATTTATGACATAAATGATTTATGTATGAATATATAATATATATCAAATCGTAAAAGTTGTTTGGATAATGAATTTATGAATAGAGAATTATTAATATTCAAAGTCCGCACGAGAAGGTACCTCAATCCTGTCTATTTCTACCCTGAGATAGTCGTATACTGATATCACAAGGTGGGTGGCAGCATCCACTGACTTTGTACCTTCAGTAGCCGTTAGCTCGTGATTACTTTTCGAGCAATATGCCTAATTGTTATCAATTATGAAGAAGTTTCTTTCATGGCATAACTGTTTTTTTCCCTACCGATGCTGATAGCCTTGCGAGGTTATGTCAGCGTTACCCTAGCGTGTAGGTGAGCTCTCGGGGCTCGAAGCGGAGGTGTTGCTAAAACTGGCCCTAGCAAGAGCAGTTCTTCGCGGAATCTAGTACCGGATCGGAAACGCGACCCACTGAGAAGATCCGACGAGAAACTCAGTGAGCTGTGTCTGTGAGTTAATTTACTCGCCGAGCCCTTCGTCGCAAGCGGGCTTGGCGAGGACGGTGACCGGTGCTAGAGGCATAGCTGTGATTTTGACATTTCAGATATATGAGCAATGGTAGTTAGTTTTGAGTAAGCACAATTCTACAATAGAAAAATACTAGTCGCTACAAACACTTTACACACAGTATGAAGTGTAACATGTATTATATATGAATTGAACGGATTTCAAAGTACGTTACTATATTTTTAATACTCATGGAGTTTGAGCAGCGCTAAACAAACTCGCATAGTGTTTGTTCAGTAGTTTAGATTGCGTCCTACATTTGCGTTCTTCACGGCGGTGGGCAGCCATTTTATTTTCCACTTTCCAGGTCGCCGGAGCCACGCGAGTCTGCTTATATTTGCATACTCGTAATAAAGCAATAAAATGTTTTCCATCTCTACGCGGAGCTCATTTCGGACCGCGAAAGTCAGAAGTTAACGTTAAGAAGTTTTTTCCGCTAGTGAACATGAAAACGGCTTCTGTAAAATATTTACTTACTCTTACACACTGTGAATACACATACGTTTCACTTATGAAGTACAGGATTTATGTGTATTTCATTCAATTTATAGCTAACTTCTTAGCCACACTGAAGGAATTAATATGCTCTTTGTCTTTAAACTTAATTTCTTTTACAACTTAAATTAAAAACAGAATGAGATATAAACGGACTGTTAAGAACGAGATTTTCTACTGAGCAATTGATGTTACTCACTACATCGAATATCTAAATGTTCTCTGAAACCTGTATGTGTTTGTAGAAATTCAATTAGCACAATTCAGGTTTTATCTGATTATTCAATTGCATTATAGATAATAGAAGAATTTTTTTAAAAATAACATCAAAGTTTTACTTAAGATTTTCAATTTTGTTTTACAACTGAGTAATTATTAATAACATAGCAACTTTTCAATTAAATACTGTACACAACTTGAATACGGTTACCGTAGCAGTTATAAAACCTACAGAGTTATTCGAAATAAGCCCACATTCAAAGTTATGTGCGAGACAGGAGTGGAAAGTTGAGACAAAGANTTTTTTAAAAATAACATCAAAGTTTTACTTAAGATTTTCAATTTTGTTTTACAACTGAGTAATTATTAATAACATAGCAACTTTTCAATTAAATACTGTACACAACTTGAATACGGTTACCGTAGCAGTTATAAAACCTACAGAGTTATTCGAAATAAGCCCACATTCAAAGTTATGTGCGAGACAGGAGTGGAAAGTTGAGACAAAGAAACTGTGTAAATATTATGTTGTGTGCGTGTGGAATAATGTAGCTACATGTAAAGTCGGTGTTCACCATTGTTCCTGTTTTAAGATATTAAAAAAAGAAAACGAAATTTCTGTTGTGGAAGTTTTGAAATTTTGCTTTTAAAGTGAGTACGCTTCGAGTTCGAAGGCTGTGTTCCCCGATTTTGTTTGTCACTTAGTACTTTCTGCTTACTGGTTGCTTAATTTTAAGTAGTTTACTTTTTTATTTCGACGTAGAATACTTTTATCACCGCGTTGGAACAGTAGTTGTTGCGTTGTGCATTTGTCATTCAGGGGTTATGTAACATTCCGACCCGGCAGGCTGGTTCTGGCCCAGCGGGGTATCCCGGAACACCAGCGGCACCGCCCGGGCGGCCTGGTAGGGCCGCCGTACCGCGGAGCCGACGTCGTTGGTCGTCGACTATTGCCTCGACGACCCGTCGGTCGGGCGTCCTCGGGGTGGCGCCGCGTGTCTGGTTGTAGTGTTGACCGCGGGAACCTCCCTACTCTGTCCAGGTTCTGACCCCGGACGGAGATCGGACGTCGGGTGTAAGAGTGCAGGGGAGTCGTTTAGTGGGTGGGCCCTAAAATCCTTGGGCCCGCGATCTGCTCTCAACACCTGCAGATCGTTAAGTCTCACATACCCCGCGCGCCCCCTAGGCGCGGGGACCTCGTAGGAGGTTCGGCCATCGGCCCGAAAAAAAAGAAAAAAAAAGGGGTTATGTAACATAGAGTTAAAAACGAACCTATACTAGATATAACATATAACTTAATACATTGCCTTTATTCTAGTTCTTTATAAAGAAGTCATATAAACTAGTCCAATGTACAAAATCGTGTAAAATTTAAAACTGCCCCAGAATAGAATATTAAAAGTGCATGACTAAAATGTTGACCGCTATCTTTTATATCATATATTAGTCGAATGTGTGATAGTTATTTAATTTCGGAATGCACGATATAGATTATCATTTTATGGTCTTTTAGCGTGAATCCTGATAAATTATTTGACTTTTTTAATGCTCAACAGTTAGTTACCAGATTGTATTGACACTCTAATGTTAAAGCCGCTTTCTCCATAAGACAAAAAATAGAAGTCTGGTTTGCGATAGGAGAATCTCGCCAAAGCCCGACTCTTAAGTTAGCTTCTTAGCTTTGCGGCAAAAAGAGGCAGGACGGTAATAACTTAATGGGCTGTAACGAAAGTCTGCAAACAATTTCAAAGAGTGCTGTCGCAATAAATAAAATTCAATGTGACTGCAAAGCAGGGGTTGAATTAGGACATTCGTATGCCAGAGACGTGCGGCATCGCGAGCCCAGACGGCCAGCCCCTGGCGACTGCGGCTTTACATTATAAATTCAAAACTGTACACAAAAATCAAGAGAGATAACTTCATTTTACAATAAAATTGAGTTATAGACAGACGTAACTATTTGCTCATGCCAATTTAGAACGAAATTAAATTTCCCTTCGTTAAAAACGGTACACAAAATTCAAAGTTTAAATTTTATTTTACATTCCAATACTAAAGTTATTTTTGTAAAATAAAATTGTTCCCATGAAAACAAGTTAATCTCATAAAACGTTTAAACAATTGGACATTCTAACACACTGAAACCTGATTGCGATGTAACATTCAACAAATTAGTGATGTGAAATGATTCTTCTTAAATTTACCGGTTAATTATATTCTCGATACGAGAGATCGAATTGAATTTTCCCGGGACCGGGATCCGTTGTACCGTACAGTGTCCGTTCCTCATCAAATTAATTCGACATGTATGCAATCCTTGTGTACTTACGAAAATTAAACTCATTAATAGCCAGAATATATTGAAAATCGGGTTCAATATGTTTGTTTTGATTTCTGAATGGAAAAACGTCAACCTGCAAATTACGAAGTCCGCTTTCAAAAATATTAAATTTTAATCATGAGATACTAAGCTGGCGTTAAGTGGATAGCTACATAGACGTTAGGCATCAGAACGTGAGTGACATCATGCCATATTATAGGAATAGAAAGTTATACTCTTACTTGACGGTAATTAGCATGTAATTTAAATTTCTAACTTGTACAGTGAAATCCAAATCGTCCTCTATGAGTATTTTTTAGACTTAAGCATCGTTCACGGGAGGATCAGCAGTATCTTAATCACAATTTAAATGTATAATTGAAAACGTTGGTTTTAGCAATTTTGTGATATTCAAATTAAGATTTAAGAATACTAACTGTTTTAAATTTTGTCTCTCTTCCTTTTTACTTATAAACGTTTTAACTGATATTTCAAATAATGAAGCTTGAAAGAACCTTGGTTAAATTTAATCTAAACATTTTCGCAAAATAACATTTTTTTTAATATTATGTACTTCCTCTATATTGTTTATCTTCATATAAAATAATTCACTACGAAATTGCCTCAAACACAACACAACGAATGCAAATTGGGAGACCGTCGACCGTTGTATGATCTACTTAGAAATTAATTCGCCATGAAATTACGTATTTACCTACTTACCTAGTCAGAGAGAAAATTGGTTTCTAGATTTTCCACGTTTGTCCATTCCTTGTTTTGATATTGGCATTTTATTGACTCCGACATTAGTCGAACTAGAAAACGTAAATCAGAAAATCTTAGTCCCTATTGATAATTATTGGATTACTTAGTTAATTTTAATAATTAAAGGCTTTTTAAATTTTGAATAATTATTAATATTGATCGGAGACAATTCTAATTAAAGAACATAAAAAACAATGTTTTACTAGTTATTAGGAAACATGTAATAATGTCATATTTCCGGAACATACCTAAGTTTATTATCTTATATTATCATCTTTATGAAACCTTATTTTGTAGACTTAAAACTAATATAAGAGATTAAATAACTAATGTCATCATTCATGATGACGTTAGCTATTTTATGAAGGAAATGGAAGCTGATGGTACAAAGAGCCACGAAGGGCTTTCGGGGACACGACCTTTAGCAATGAAGTATGCGACTAAGAAGACGAAGAAGAAGTCATCATTCAGTCTTTTTTGGTTATCTCTTGAATAATTTTTTTCGTGTTCCTACTTTTTTCAGTTACTAGACGTCAATTCTTGGGAAGCCTAAAACATGTAAATTTAGACGCTGACCTTGAAGTACCAATTGTTGTGAAATTACGGAAAGAAATTTCTTCTTATTTTCTTATTGTCAAAAGTCGAATCGATAAGCCTTGATATGACAAAACGAACACGTACCCCAAACAGATATCAGATTACTACAACACGATCGAAATAAGTTAAACTTCGTGGAAACACATTACAGTGTTCTTTATCTCCAATCTTTATTACGATTCCGGGCATGTTCCGATCAAATGAAGATTCCTATCAATATTTTTGTCGCACACGAAAATATGAGGATGTGGCTTCGATTCCATTTTTCTATTATCTTTCTAACATCGAAGTTGTTTACTTAATGTCTTACTGTAAGTGGGCATTCGCCTTCAGTTTTGGTTGCTTTGGTTTTACCCATGGCAATTCATAGTTTTTCATTTGTTATTCTAAGAGTTTCTGTATAGTCTGTAAGTCGCGTTGGGAGTATTACCTATTTTGTTACAGGCGACCGTCAACATTAGTATCACGAACGCCATTGCCTGCGATATAAAGTAGAATTTGGACAAATTTTCATTTGTTTTGTGATAACGCTAATGGGAAATTATTATCTGCAGATTTTTCGAATTAAGACCAAATTTTTTAATATATCATAAATTATTAAAACGTTGACTCTAATCCATCACATGTGATGGAATAGCTATTTATTTATATTTTAAATTTTAATGTATTCATATTAGTAGTACACTTACGCATATAATAATAACACAAACATAATCGAATTTAAACAAAACCTATGTAGATTTTTATGAGCGCTAAATTTATCACCTTATAAATTATAATATTTGAAAATGGCTTGCCTGAAAATCAATAGCTTTATAATCAAATCAAATATCAAAGCTGTCAATTTTCCCTTTCAAAGCAGCAAGCAACCATTGAAAAATTAGCAGTCGTCAAAGGTTCGGAGCGCGGATCATAAATTTCAGGGGTGGTACTTTCGTGATTTCGTCCTTGTGCCCCTAAGAACACGGAGCAAACCACATAAATTATGCCCATCAATAATACCCGCCTTTGCTACGTCAACAGCATAATATAGCATCTACATATAAATATATTTAACAGCTATACATTTATTTACGCAATAGTTCATTGACTTCATCTTCAGAATCGATAGGTCCATAATTTATGCTGCGGTTAGACTACGAACATCAATAGGGTAGTTAAATATTAAGACGTCGGGTTTGAGGGTTTAGTTAGCTTGTTACGGTTGAAATGTTAATACCATGGTAATCAATAGAGATAATATTGACATCTAATTGTTTATACAGTCATTAAATGTGATCAATTTATTTTCTTGACGCAATACGCCCTTTGCTCAGAGTCTAGCATTCCAGTTTAAAGTATGGAATATACAAGTCGGACCTCAAATTTGAAGGTAGCATTCAGGTTTTGATGCCTGTGGGCTACAAGTAACTTAGCATCGGGTAGATCGTATGCTATTCTTCTCATCTACAGTAATTAAGCTAATTATAA
Organism: Bombyx mandarina; assembly: GCF_003987935.1. The sequence goes on from NW_021011481.1 coordinate 3,672,957, forward strand.
TCATCATGGTATTCAAAATCTTATTTAGACTTTATTAGGTTCAGCAGCTGACTCGAACAATTATGTATTCAGCAGATACAACTATTATTGTCGACATTATCTCTCGATTACCGATCCAGATTCCAGAATAGTTTCGTTTCGATCGCATGCCCATAAATAAAACTGCCAAACTTAACTAAAATTCGGTCGTCCTTTTATTTCGGTTGGAGCAGAAAGAAACCTTTTCCTCCGGGAATATCTGTGTGCTTAACGAGAAAACTGGTCGTAGATCGGCTTGAAATTTTAAGAGTAGGTACCCCTTTTGGGGTTCAATCGAAATAACCACAAAACATTCGGATCCTATTTCCGATTCTCGTCACAGCCTCCATCACGTAGAGGTCTGGGACCGGGCAGTAGTACCATGCGTATTAAGAGTTGCCTCTTTCACGGATTTTCTTTTTGTTTACAAATAGTTATATAGTGTAAATTTTGTGACTGTCGGTAATATAATATTTTCTTTAAAAATAGCAAAAAAATTCCGTTTTTATTTATCTACTGTATGTGAAATGATTCTCTTTTTTTTGTTTAGTAGCTTAATGACAAAGCTTAGAAATAATAAAAAAGATTGTAATGGCTTTCTCCTATCTTACAAAAAGTAATAAAAAAAAGCAACGACGAAAAAGTTTTACACAAAATGAATTTGAATCATTAGGTGTAGTGGAATTACGTCCAGTAAGTAAACACTACATTTATTATGATAAAAATAGATCCCACATGAAAACATATCACATATGTAGGCAAAGGTAGATAAGCAGCGAGCCAAATACTTCTATTTATCTCCAACGAACTTTTAAAATTTATTTTTCTTCACTTTTAGCCTCTGCAACTATCTATTGTTAGGAAAAATATATTTGCGAAACATAACATCAATAACGAATCAAGTTTATTCCGATTACGGCCGTGACTCTGAATTTAAGCGTTAGTGCAAATCGGAAACAATATTACAGGTGGCGCGGCCAGTGATTGATACGAGAAATAAGATTACTGTGAATACAAATACAAGCAATTCACAATATTATTTATACCTTACGTCGGTAAGTTTACTTAATAACCAACACCAAAACGATAAAGCTGTATTTAATTTTACGTGTTAACTTTATATGAGTTTTATTGACCCAAGTTATTATAATTTTATGATTAAAATTCTTTTAGGTTAATTCTCGTGCTTATTATAACTATAAATAATAATAATAATAATAATAAATAAATATTTAGTAACAATCACGCCACATTAACTGGTCCCGTGATAAGTTCGTAAAGAACTTGTGTTACAGGTACCAGATAACGGATATAAATGTAATATTTTTATTATACACATACATATATTTAATATACATCCATAACTCTGGAAAATACATTTATATTTATCATACAAATATCTTCCCTTGGCGGGATTCGAACCCGCGACCGCCTTGTGCAGTGACCATGTCACTTACCACTACACCAGACGGCTATAAATCTTTTCACTATAACACTTCAGACTTTTTATTGTCTCTGTAGGCAGATCAGCGAATATTTTCGCATACTCAGCAATTTTCGTGGTCACTGACATCGTCAAACGAGAGTGTTAATAGTATTTTTTAGCTTTCGTGAGTCGTACACATTATTAAACTACTTTTACGGTTTCAGCTCGCTTTTTTATTGTCATTATATTATGTCCGAAGTTTCTAATACCTTACAGTTTTAGTGGTCATGGAAGATTGAGGTCTAATTATTTGTAGACATTTGAATATAGTGTTAACTACCGTTTATTTTTTTTATTTTTTTTTCTAGACTTTCACCTTTCATTTCGCTCTGGTTTTTTTTCTCCCTACGTGTGCTGATAGCCTTGAGAGGCTATTTCAGCTTCTCCTTGATGTGTAGGTGAGCTCACGGGGCTCAAGCCGGAGTGTTGCTAACACTGGCCCTAAACCTCACTCAGAACAAAAATATATAGTATCTTGATCGCTTGACATTGGGTTCTCATACATACGAAAAGCTAAGAGACATATTTAGGTCCGAGTTAAGGAGTTAACGAATAACTCAGAGCAAGAGTCTGCGGTTTGTAAGCATGCCTTGGAGAATACCAACTATAATGTATGTAGTTATTATATTTGTAAATGTGCAAAGTAAACAAGCTATTTCTTGTCGATTCACATCGGTGGCAAAACTGTTCTCCAAATTCAGGTGTAAAATCATGACGATATAGGAACCTATAGAGACCTCCTTGATTAAAAATAAAATTGATGATTTTTAAATAATTTCAATCGATGGACTGAGGTATTCTGTCATAACTAGAGCCCATAGTCAACACAATCTGATTGGCATTTACTTCATTAGGATATGATATCTAAGTGTTAATATGTAGTTTAAAATGTATTTATATTTTTACGAAATATAAATATGTGTTTCGAGTTTCCATATCACATATAAACCATATAAAAAGAGTTAATGCATAACGAAAAAGTTTAATTTCACTGTGAACACTCACGATCGAAAATCGAACTTACTACCCATAAAATTCCAGTTTACTCGAACTCCTAAGACAAGCAAAACTCAATCAATACAGCGAAATCCTTTACCTCAGAACTCTGGCTTTAATAGCTGTTCTAGGAAACATTGGATCGAAGGCGAGCTAGGAAAATACTAAAAGAAAACTATTAAGGCACGTGTATAGTTGAACGTACAGTCTTAAAACCGTTTGCACACCCGCCGTTTTGAGAGGAATCAATATAGATGGTTTTCGTATTCCGCACCACGCGGAATCAATTTGAGAACTCCTGCTGCGGGTCAAAGGATATTTATGAAGATAACTTCGATTTATGGAGATTGTTTTAGATTTTTATCTCAACGTGCGTCCGTGTAAACACGTTATGGGAACTGCATTAGTTAAGATAAACGTGATAAGATTCAATATCGGATACTTTCTAGTATTTTCGGTCTAAGACCGCATGGGTTTGAATCTGTGCTTCACGTAGGGACAAGTTAGCATAGCCATTTAACAGTTCTTACCGCTGGTCTGCTTTGTTTACTTATTTCCGGGGATTCCCAAACTGTTTTGGACAAGAGACTCCTTTTGCAAAACTTGAACTTATACGTTAGACCCCCCCCCCTTGGTTTTTTGGAGAGAGGGATTACTGGTGGCCCGGAGGCCTTTCCAATTTCACCAGGATAGACGGGCGAGTACGGGCTCAGTCAGGAGGGATGAGATTTGCTAACAGCTGCCCCAGAGATCGGTCTGCTCAAGGACACAAACTTGTGCACGCTTATCGACTTATTGGTCTTTAAAAAGTACAATAATCATAATTCCTACTAAACTATTCGTCATCCTAATAATAAGTTGGTACACATAAAACAAATAATACAGTATCTTGAAAATTTCAAATAAGAACTTTTGTTAATTAATAGGGATCTATTTTTAGACCTCGTCGACTGCCAAAATCAGTTATCGTCTATATCGACCCCCGGGATATATCTGCTTTCCGAATCGGAGGATAAATTGTGAACAGCAATTTTAAATTCACCTACTTTAAAAAAAAAATAAGTCATGGATAGTGATTATTTTTCAATAAATTTTAAAAGATCTATAAAGGTAGCTAGTTTTAAGTTATACAAGGTAATAACAAGTTTTTCGTAAGTACCGGTGATGGGTGTCGTGTTAATGATTAAAGAATAAAGAATAAAAATTCCAGATTATAGCATAAAAATTCTGAATTGTGCTATTTGAATTTAATATGAAACGACAACATTATTCCTTATCACGGCAGTTATGCAAGTTAGCAAAGTGACTTATGGGACTTTTATAGAAATTTTGTGGTCTTTGATAACAGTAAATCAAACCAACACATAATAAAAATGTGAACAAATATACAGCGCATCATTTCGATCAGTAGTTCTAATGAAGGTAGTTTGTGATTAAATCATACACGGCTTTAATAATTCTCGGAAAACGAATATAACAAGGATGAAGCTAGTAAGAAATCGATTGTGAATTTTGAAGTTATACTTCTTTAGGCGCGTTATGAAAAATTTATGAGCGTGAAATTTTACGATGCGCACCGTGACATAAAATTAACAGAATGAAGTTGCCCACTAAATCGCTCATTACAATACGACCGACGTAACTTGGCGAGTCTGAATATAGTCGCAGGTGAACTTTCCGAACCGTACCGACAATTACCGAATTTATACGATGTCAAGAAAAGAGATGTCCAATATGTGTGTTTGAGGATGTTGTTTAATCGAATTTTTTTTCAAATTGAATAAAATTTAAATAAAAAAATAATAATAATAAAAATAAAGTATAACTTCTTACGCGCGTACAAAAGTACACGCACCCTTTTTTTTCTAAATAATGATACTTATCGTATATTTCAATTATAGTGGTATGTAGTAGCTCTATGTGGTCATTTTTTTTCATGAATACACTTTAATTATGCTACGTATGTATGCGACACCATACAAACATAATGTCATACATAATGCACTTTATGTTACCACTCAGCACTTCCCCTTCTGTATCGGGGAAATACTAAGTGTATTAGTTCTGCATCGTATCGAGAGACCAGTGTGATTTATCTCGTAAATAACACTTGCAACGGCCTTACCGATCTTATGAGGGTGGGCTTACAAGTGCGGATTTGCAACCAAACTGACATCAAACATTTTGAGCTTAGATTTTATTGCTTTGGCACACAAGCATTGTTGTCACTTGTGTATTTATTTTTGTGTTTTAAATCAAACTTTACGAACATACTTAAAACACACACTTTACAAATATGTAGTTAATAGCAAAAGTTTAGTTCAAAAGTGAAGTTATTATATTGTCATTGAACCTATGATACTTGTATAAATTTTCAAGTAAGTCCTTTATTATCCAATTGGTGAAAATTACATTAAAACTTTCTTAAAAAAAATTTTTATTGCTTAGATGGGTAGATGAGCTCACATGATGTTAGGTGGTTACTGGAGCCCAAAGGCATCTACAAATGCGCCACCCACCTTGAAATATAAGTTCTAAGGTCTCAAGTAGTCAATACGGTAATAAGTTACATAGATAGACTGCTCTAGCTAATAGAAACGTGTTAATACAAATAAAATAAATATTGAAAAACGATCGTTAGTATAAGACAAGCGAATATCTTCATATACTTTCATTCGGAAATATTCAACGCTTCAAATTTCGAGAAGGGAACAAATGCTTTTAGCAATGTTGTACGGTAATGCGCGCCGGCCCCTTGAATTTTTCATTCCCTTGTGGCTCGACAACTAAGCATTACCAAAATTGCGTCATATTTCTTTTCTCAACACATACGTAGTAGGAAATAGTTAAGAGAATTGTTGGTTCACGGACCATTTTCCGTGTTATGCTTGAAGGGAAGTAATTATTTTATTCAAACGACGGCCGAAGCATGTTATTGGATTACACTAAGCAATAACAGGAAGAGACGTTTATGTATTTTTTTTTTCCTTTCAGGCGGATTTTCGCAGCTTTCGTTTTTCATTAAATACATATTTTCAGAATAATTATGTTGTATTTTGATGGCAATTCGTAATAATGCTCCATGAAATATAATAATTCTTCTAAAGTCACTTTATTAAGTGATGCTCCAAAATATTTAGAATTCATTTCTGAAATCGGGCTGTTCTCGGATCGTCTTAAAAACCTTTTATATTGTATAAATGTAATTCGATCTAGTTATTCGAGTTTGGAAGAACAACGGACTAGGGTATTTCATTGTTATTTCAAATGTTTTTTTCATTAACAACTCGTGGATTGTGTAATCGCCTTAATAAATAATTACAAACGCTCAATATCAAATAGGGTAAAATCAGATCCCTAATAATATCAACTATTTAGAATGTGGTTTGAAAATCGTCAAAACACCCGAAACTTAAGCAAAGACATTAAAATCTTATGAACATGTTTTTATTAATTACATGGGTGCACAGGCCCATTCGGAACAAGTGATTACATTACATGGATCATGTTATATCGATAACGACTAATTGAGATACGTCGGGATGCGCTGGATGGAAGCAGCGCAGGACCGATCTTTGTGGCGAGGCTTGGAGGAGGCCTATGTCTAGCAATGGACGTTTGGGTGTGGAAAGAAGATTACATTACAGCCTGAATGAAGCCATTTAAAACATGAAGTCGAAATCTCACTTTAATTGTATAACACTTGCTACCGCCAACAAGTTAAAACACAAAACGTCAAGTCAAATTTTTTATAACGGTACAATATGCTGCTCTACTACCAGTGTCATAAAGTGATTTCATTCACTATACGTTAAGAAAACTTAGTTTAATTCACTTGATATTTCCTGTGTCANCAGCCTGAATGAAGCCATTTAAAACATGAAGTCGAAATCTCACTTTAATTGTATAACACTTGCTACCGCCAACAAGTTAAAACACAAAACGTCAAGTCAAATTTTTTATAACGGTACAATATGCTGCTCTACTACCAGTGTCATAAAGTGATTTCATTCACTATACGTTAAGAAAACTTAGTTTAATTCACTTGATATTTCCTGTGTCAATATAGGATTTCGGTTACCGTATAGTTCAGGCACCTATGACGCTATCAAGGTAATTCATACTGGATGAGATTTTATTAGTGTAGTTATAAGGTTAATGGACCATTTCGGTGTTTGTTTAGTGCTGTAATGTTATTGTACCGGCAAACTAAGGTAACTTATGGAACAAACAGAGATTCGTAGATAGCTTAACAGTGCTAAGAGATGAGTAGTATGTTTCAAAGTATACAATATAATAGAGCCGTTATAAAAAATTTAAAACTTCTACCTCCTATCTTAAGATGGAAAGGAGAACTCACACTGCCATGTTACTAGGCTCTGTTTACTACATTCACTTAAAAAGAGGTGAGGAGTGAGTTTGTAAAATCATCAATTTAAAAAAAAAAACTAATAATAAAAACGTACGTATTGTCAATGTGTATGCTGTCTCTACCTTTATTTCAAATAGCACATTTGTAAGTAATTTTAACAATAATTTATTTGGTATCCATCGGTAGGTGGTGTCCTCACTAGCGCATTCAATTTAAAGATTACAGGATTTCTAACATCTGCCTCATGCAAACCTAGAGTAATTCGACATAGTAAGGACGTTGGCAGGAAACTATCGGCGGAGACTATCATAGATAACGGAGATTTACTTGCAAAGTGGAAGGAAAAAGATCGTAGGGGCGCATCCCAATATACAGATAGGAGCAGTTAGGAGCAGGTTACTGGTGGTAGGACCTCTTGTGAGTCCGCGCGGGTGGGTACCACCGCCCTGCCTATTTCTGCCGTGAAGCAGTAATGCGTTTCGGTTTGAAGGGTGGGGCAGCCGTTGTAACTATACTGAGATCTTAGAGCTTATATCTCAAGGTGGGTGGCGCATTTACGTTGTAGATGTCCATGGGCTCCAGTAACCACTTAACACCAGGTGGGCTGTGAGCTCGTCCACCCATGAAAGCAATAAAAAAAAAAGAATCAATAATACATATTCATACCAGACTGTTTTCAAAATCAGAAGACATACTTTGTATTCAAATATGTAAATACATCTCCTTACTTTATACTCTTATACTCTGATATATAATCTCCTTTATATGCACTTTGTTATTTTGTCTTATCTCAGTGTCAGTTTTTGGCTGATGATGAATCCTCTAGTACTACAGCTATTTGTATAAAAATCGTAAATTTGTTGAAACTGTTCGCAAGCCACTTATCGTAGGCTGATTATACTACATGTGCTATTTTGATGTATGAGCTATTAAATTGTGAAATTTCGTCGAAAATCCCTTTTTTGCGGGAATGGTAAAATACCTCGCTTCTCACAAAATTTCGTATTTTAAATATAATAAATACTACTAGAGGTCCCGCAGTAGTCGAAATTCGACTATAATTAATTGGAATTGTAAGTTGTACACTATTATGATTGTATTTTATACTTCTGTAATCACAAATTTCGCCAAGGCTACACTATAAAAAAATATTAATAAAGACAAACAATATTTAATCTATTCTCAATTTGACCACAGACGTAAAGTACAAAAGTTTGACAATAAATAGTATGCATGCGTGTGTGCGTCAAATACATGGTATGTAGTGTGTGTAATGTTTTCTTTATTGATTTAATGTATCTTTTATGCATTATTTAAAAAAAATATTAGCATCGTGCACTTCTTCTCTATATTCTCTATAAGTGTGGAAAATTTCATACTCCTCCGTCCGCGCAATTTTCGTAAAAAGGGATACAAAGTTTTTGCTTCATGTATTAATATATAGATAAATACTATAATTATGGTAGAATTAATTGGGAATCAAAAAAGTGTGCACGAGCTATGTATAAAGTATGTTTCCGTGGTTACTCAAGAGGCTTAAACTCCTTATTTCGGGTGAGTGTACCCCACCTAATAAATAACGGGTCATCAATAAGTGAGAGGATCTCGGTTGCTTCGAAAACAGGTATCCATCAATATACATGAATCGATATGGGAGTTTTCCTTTCACGAAATTAGCCGTTGACTAATTCGAAGAATTTGCCTTAAAGATGAACGGATTATGTTTGTTTCATTATGTACTTTAATATCGTATGCTTATTTTAGGTTTAAAGCGACGGTAATTAATAAAATTTAGTATTAGTGTTTAAAAATTACAATAAAATAAACGTCATCTTTATTGCATGAGTCCTCCTCCTCCGTGCGTCGTATTCCTCAGTACTGAGGGTCGCGAGCTTTACGGAGCACTTTTGTTAGGACTATGTTCCTCCATTCACTTCTGTCCTCCGCGCAGTGGATAGCGACATTGATGCTGGATTCCAAAGTCGTCTTAATCTGGTCGGACCTGCGCATGGGACGACGCCCCCTAGGCCTCTATCCTAATGAGTATTTAATGTTATATGTTATTTGCTACTTTCTTGACATGTAGCTTATTACGTAGTATCTCGCGAATTTCGTAAAAGTCTGTTGTCTGTGATCTTCGGAGTTCATTCCCCAATTTCAATAAGAAGCTAAAGTGTAATTTTTTTTGCAGAAACAACTGCCCTGCTTTTTAAATCGACACCCATTAACGTTTTGCGGCAGGAACAACCGATATGATGGTTCCATCCTGAACGGACTCGTAATACCCAAAATGGGTATACAATATGGCTTATAAAACCAGCTATTTATTTTATTTTATCATTAAAAAATAATAATTATAAGTTATTCGCGTAATGCTTAAACAATCTGTAAATAAATACGCAAATATAAAACAGTGCAGTACCTAATTAAACCTAGCTTAGAGTTTTAATCTCGCATTTTTATTGTCATTTTATTATTTCCGACGTTTCAAATACTTTACAATTTTATTGTCCATGTGTTAACAGTAACAACGATGATGTTTACGACTCGTAAAAACCGAAGAAAGTACTAGGCATAGTAGGTACTTTATTCTCCTCAGCTTGTCAATGAGATTTTTCTGTTTCATAACTATTAGTGCTATTACGAGCTTTAGTACATATTAAATAAATGTGAACATTTCATCCAACGGTACACGAAATTAACAACAAAACAACGGAGAAAAACGTACTATAAAAATATATGTAAATCTTGAGGATTCAATGATATTATTTATGATAGAATTTAGACTACCGGCATAAGTTATTTAAGTTAATCTAAGCAATAAAAAATAAATAAAAAAACTGAGCGACTCCGAGAAAGTCGAGTAAAGATCTCCAATACTAAATCTAAATATGGATTTAGTACTCAAGTGTCAAAAAAACTGAACAAAATTATACAAACACATACTATAAAATTGTTGAACAGCTCACGGCACATAAGATTTACTGTACTGTAGTGGATTGAAGTCCTTACACGTCACGATGTAAATTGCGATTAACTTTAAAATTTGCACATAGACGAAGGACCGATGCCAACATAATGATTTTATTTGTTTGGACTATTTATTACCTTGACAGGAAGCAATTGGAAAAAATAATTTGTTTTAGTTTGTCTATTAACAGCATACTGTGTATTTCTTTCTCAATCTAGATTAATTATTTATACAGACATAAATTGAGAAATGTTAAGTAGAACCAACTTCTTATTAAAACTGTATATTTAAACAGATTATAAACGCCAAAATCGTCACGTGCTTCATTATATTTTCTTACAGTTACAAATTCTACACAGATCTACCAAAGCGTATAATGTAGAAATTGGCCAGTGGAAAACGAATTTCATTGCTGGCAAAACGCTGAGGTAATTTCATGGAACATTTACCCCAACCGGGGGTAGTGTTTACCGAAGGCTCTCACCGATGTGCGTTTTAAGCCACCGAGTCTTCATNGAGAAGATGCATGTGACTAGGAGATGTATGGAAATGGTAGTGCAAGGTAGAGGGGGAAGAGGTCGACCGAAGAAGACATGGATGGAGTGTGTGAATGACGATATGAGAGAGAGAGGAGTGAGTGTTGAGATGACGGCTGATAGAAGAGAATGGAAGAGAAAAATTAGCTGTGCCGACCCCACATAGTGGGATAAGGTGGGGAAAAAGAAGAAGACATACCAAGATCGCTTCGTTAGAGAGCATCTTTGGGCTAAGCATAAAAAAAATCAGAATACCTATTTTTCTCTCTAGATGAGCGGTATGCTTATTTACTTTCAATGTTATCTGAATATCAACAGCAGTCCGTTCTCACAATTAATCAAAGTTCTCACAGTCCGCTCGAAGTCTATTCGGCACTAAAATTAATAATTATTCCATTATTATTCCCTCCGCAAACGTATTTATCTGAATACAAAACAACTAAGAAATATCTTGGTAGGCAGACGTTTCCATTGGCCTCGGAATAAATTACAAACTCATTTAATTTTGTGTTGTTTGTAATCCCCACAATAATTTCTTTCAAGGCTTTTATTTCAATCTGGCCGGGGTCGGTAGAATTCAGGATTAGAAATGATTTACGAGACTTCACAGATTATAGGAAATAATAAACGTTATTAAATTGTATAAGTTCCTTGTTTGGTGAAATTTTAATAAGAGAGATCAGACGTTATGTTAATAAACGTTTCTTTGCTGTTCTAATTAAAAGTTCCGTTGACTCGATGCGCTCGTTTAGCTCGAGGACAAATTGATCTTCAGTTCCCGGGTATTTAATTCTTTTCTGTCATAGACTAAATTAACTAACAAAATAAAATTGATATATCTGGACTGCCATTTTCATGAACTACTGTAACGTTAAGAGAAACGATTTAATGTAAACTTTATAAAAAATTTAATCATATTTTATACAATGACTATCTGATCCGGCAGACTTCGTAGCGCCTCAATCGATAAATAAAATACTTAAACTTTTTTATAAAATAAACTTAAAACAAACAAAAGTAATCCGTCCGACGGGGACACATCAAAGGAAAAACAAAATTGTTATTTTTATTTAATTCCGAGCATTTTTTAATTATCTACCTTTTAAACTTTCTCTGGATTTCCACAAATAATTCAAGATCAAAATTAGCCAAATCGGTCCAGCCGTTCTCGAGTGTTAGCGAGACTAACGAACAGCAATTCATTTTTATATATATATAGATTTTACTAACCCTCAACGGTGCTTAAGGTTCTCCTGTATTTAAATAGTTTTAGGATATTTTCATTGGATTAGCGATAATCATAACAGGAATGTCATGGGACCTTCTTATTCTTGCCCTTATCCCGTATTATGTGGGATTGGCGCAGCATGGCCTCTTATCATGTTGCATAAGGATTTGGCACGAGTTTTACGACCGGCTACCTACCTGACGTCAACCCTCCATACATAGTATGTATATCCACAGCAACGTGCCATAGTGATGAATTACTTCGGTTTTTTCTTTTGGTATTTCTTTCAATTGAATTTCGTTCGATGTTTTGCATTTTATTATTAAAAAATATTTACACTAAATTCTGGTTTTTCAAATACCAAAAGATCAAAATATCGCCTTTTATTAATGTTTCTGTAATTTCATCGATCCTGAGTCATTGAATCGATACTTATCTCAATTTAAATAAATTGGAAGCTATGCGTTTTAAAGCAGAATGTACACATAAATGGTAAAAAAGCCGGCATTACTAGCTCACAAAAGTTAGAAAGGTGCACGAATTTAGATCAGATGTAAATACGGTCAGCATTAAATAAATAGGAGCGTATGATTTCATTATACCGTACCGTTCTTGCAACGTGGAAAACGTCCGGGTAGCCGTTTGAATATAATTCACGTTGTACTGCTTTTTTCTTAAATTATTCCTGTGAATATTCTAGAAAATCTCTAACTAAACCAGTGAACAGAAGTCTACGATAAAGTGCACACGTAGCGCGAAAGTTTACCGAGTCGATCTTGGTGCGCGCCACAAATCAACTTAACCAGCGCGCGCTACTACAAACTACGTGGTACAATCGATTCGAAATTTCGAAGTTGGGGTTTCTCCAGTCGTTCTCAATATTAGTGTAAAATTTTATTGTTTCCATGTACATAAATATATTGAAAACAATATTATGTTTCAGTTACGTTTGCAAATGACATTTTTCCTTAAAATATTGCTATTATCTATATATTAATACGTGAAGCAAAAACTTTGTATCCCTTTTTACGAAAATTGCGCGGACGGAGGAGTATGAAATTTTCCACACTTATAGAGAAGAAGTGCACAATGTTAATATTTTTTTTAAATAATGCATAAGAGATACATTAAATCAATAAAGAAAACATTAGACACACTACATACCATGTATTTGACGCACACACGCATGCATACTATTTATTGTCAAACTTTTGTTCTTGACGTCTGTTGTCAAATTGAGAATAGATTAAATATTGTTTGTCTTTGTTAATATTTTTTATAGTGTAGTCTTGGCGAAATTTGTGATTATAGAAATATAAAATACAATCTTAATAGTGTACAATTCCAATTAATTATAGTCGAATTTCGACTACCGCGGGACCTCTAGTAAGACTTATTTTGTTGAAATCACTGCAATGGTGTTTGAAAATTTGTTACGGATATGATCCACCAATACCTTTTTTTTCACATATTTGATTCACCACAAGTTCTCAGATTAATACTTTAAACGCCATTTTGAATATATCTATAATTTTCAACCATACGGTACAGAATACACTTCAAAACACCTTAAGCAGTTTGTTTATACCATAACAAGATAACAATGAAAAGAAAAATCTCCGAGCGATCCACCGAACGGTATTTATACACCAACTGTTACTGCAAATATGGATCTTTCGAACCAGTATAAGACATTTATATGCAAGATTAACTTAAACATTTGGTTATAGCGATATACACTACTTATTAACAGCAAAAATGTATGTGTCTAATTTGATTTGATTTCTTGGGAAAAAAACGGTCTCATCCAAATCGTAGTCATTATCTTTCTTGATAACCAATTTATTACTAAAAAAGCTTTCACCAAAAAAATTAAAAAAATATTGCGTATAAAAACACTTTCCTCTGTTAGCATAAAACTATAAAATTTCATTTACTTATTTAAATTGAAAAACAAACAAAACGCTCACAAATGTTGTGGTATAAATAACTAGTTTAAGCACCACCACAATATGCCTAATAACAACTACATAGAGGACGGAAGAGGCACCATCATGCCTACCCTTATGTCATTGTTGGGAACTGAAGTTGCTAAATAACTTTGTAACTAGCGCCCGACTACGGAAAATGGCGGTAAAGTGGATGTGCTGAAACAGTTCATGTTGATAGTTTTCTCCTTTGTGTTTTTGTCAGTCATATTTTTCTTAGTTTCTTTGGAAGTTCTTAGACAATATGATGTGGTGATTTACTTTAAGTTATTGGGGACTATCCTTAAGACGTTGTTAACCAATTTCAAAGCGACTGCTGTTTAACCATAAAACGCCAGTTGGATACTTTTCACTGGACATTTATCAAACAAATAGATTTCTCTATATAATATATAGGTATCATGTAAGAAGCACATATGTGGTATGTATTGACGAACTATTTTCGTAGGAAATGTTTGCAATAGCGTGCTTTGCTATTCACATTTTAACCTCATCGTTATACCCTCGTAGATTACATGAATCTTACAATATTAAACAGCAAATGGATGGAGATTGTTTGCCCGTTTCTGACAAATGAAAAACATATTTGATCTATCTAGACTGTCCTGCTCTGCTTAATAAGTATATCTAGGCTTACTTTTGTGTTGCACAAGCATATTTTACTGACATTTAAATGACCAGTCGTATCTTTTAAATTGCATAAATTAGTGATTCTAAGTTTACTATTTTTGCCTATGCGTTTATTGAATTTTGTTTTTGTGTTAAAATGGTTTTATGAAGCCGAGGCGTTCTTAAAGTTCCCTTAATTCAAAACTGCAGAGTCTTAAGAAAGTGCCCTAATACACGTATATTGGGAAAACTCTTGATACCGACAAAGGCACGTCGCAGAGTTGGAAGGTGGCCAAGCCTTTACAAATAGGGACAACAGTGAAGTGATGTTAATAAACACTGGATTCTATTGCTTCTAATATTGTCAAATATTTTATAACAAATATAGATAACAACGAAGCGCTCGCGATCGAACGACTTTATGTTGTTTAAAGATATACTATTATACTATTATGTTTGTAGTTTCGAAGTAAGTAAAATATACGTTTTCTTATCAAATACTAGTAAGTAAACTCAGCCAAAATGTGACCGTCACTCTTCATTGATATTATTTGCTGTCTCTTTTTGGACCTTCCAATAGCTTTCTTTCTCAAAGTTATTTTCTGAGGATACAGGAATGCGTTTACCTACTTATCAATAATTCATCTTTATTATGAGTAATCGTTTGAGATGATCTTGTCGTCTCTTTTTACCAAAGCATCGTTGACCATAGGAGAACATTTACCTAAAACCAGTGCACTCATATCCCTAGTGTGTTTCCAGAAATAGTTTATGCCAAGTATCATTGGTTTTTGGAATGACCTTAAGGTATTTTTATACTACCTTTGCTACATATTCCTTCTTTAATTTTTATTCCTTCCTTCCTTTTTTTCCTTTATTCCTTCCTTTTTATTCCTTTATTCCTTCTTTTATACTATCTTTCCTTCTTTAAGGGATATTTATTTGAGGAAAATCCTCAGAACTAGAGAATGACTTGAGTATAATAATACCTTGGCGTTAAGGACATCAATGAGCGACGGTGATCATATAAAGAAAGTGTCGTCGCTTTATTTCACATCAGGCACTACGGTTGCAGAGAAGGTAGTTTTGCGAGCGCACACGGGTTGATAGCACTGTCCCTTTTATTTAAGCCCAAAGTAAGAATTTGCGTTTATTTTAATATTAAGATTCTAATGCATTTGATATTCAGATTCCATTTATTGGAGCTAGTTCTCATGGTTTAAGTCTTATTTGACTATTATGTGACTTTGTGATCGTTTAATTTTAGACGGTCATGTTATCGTCCTATGCGCTAATAAAACAAAAGATTGCTTAAAATCTCTATTTCTAAAGGGCCGTAATCAACGGTAGTATAATTTAGCGAGATTAAGGTTTACATGCTCTCTATTAAGTGTAGCGTATAAATTCTGAAGAACCAAGAACAAAAAATGAACAGATTATAATTGTCGTAACGATTCATAATCCTATTGTCTTTTTTACAAAAATTTAAATCAAAGCTTCAAATCAAAATAGCTTAAAATATTTTTCATTTAAATAACGTGAAAATAGTACAAGCCAGTAGTCACAGGACAGCACAGTGAATCTGAAGAGTTGTATCGTCACTCAACGGGCAAGAGACGCGTTGGTACTTGTATCGATAAATTCAAAATTTAGTTCTTCGAACTGGCGATCTTCGTATACTCATTTAGGTAATTTAATCTAGAATAGATCAATTATTAATACCATCATTTCTAATATTAATGTTTTATATAACAATCACAAAAATATTATTTCGCACTTCATACGTTCACTAAAAATAGATTTAAGGTTCAAAATTAACCAATTTTCGCTATAGATCTGGACTGCTAAGCTCATTTTAGTTACAAATAGATGATATCCACATTATTCCAATATAAGCTGCAAAGTAAAATCGCTAGGCCAAAATTGCGCTCTGAAAAATGCCCAAAAAATTAGCAAATTCTTGAAAAATATCTATTTTCTCCATTTTATCTTGCATGCAGACACCTAGACTTTTATTTATAATTAAAGCCACTATTTATATTTTTTTATATGGGCAATGATATTATGGTGATATTAAATATGTTAGTAAAGTCGAAGTCTGAATTGTATTCAGTAACTTTCGTGTCAGCAAATCACCATTTTCAAAGTAGATAATTTTTATCGATAAACTTTAGCTCAGTAGTGGCACAGCACTGCTATTTGAACGGCAATACAACTGTATCCAATTCGTTATCGGATCCGACTTGGATTTGTCGACGTCTTGTGCGAGCACACAACGGTAAATTTTCAATGCGTCTAAGCCACAAGATAGAAATTGCATGTGATTCTGTTCGATTGAAAAAAATACGTGAGAAAGTCTTGTGCTGGTTCAGACACGATAAGTGACACTTTTAGTACGTGGCTTTTATTTAACTTAGATTCTGATTCCAGTTTTCAGATTTAGCTACACTAGTTAGTTTACTACAATGTTGTATTTAACTTCAATCGACTACAATAATATGTATTTAGTACAAAATATTGTGCTTCCTTTCGATTTTTTTGTCCGTGATTACGAAACTTTTCACGAAATCTTAATATAATGAAAGATATACAAGTAAACCATATAACTAATAAGTTAAATAAGGATGGTATCATTAACGGCCGTCTGGTGTAATGGTAAGTGACATGGTCACTACACAAGGGGGTCGCGGGTTCGAATCCCGCCAAGGGAAGATATTTGTATGATAAATATAAATGTATTTTCCAGGGTTATGGATGTATTGAAATATGTGTATGTGTATAATAAAAAATCTTATATTTATTTCCGTCATCTGGTACCTGTAACACAAGTTCTTTACGAACTTATCACAGGACCAGTTAACGTGGCGTGACTGTTTATAAAAAATAAAAAAAGATCGTGTATATTGCAAAACTAACAGCTTAGTGTAATGAAAAAAATGTTCAATGTTCAAAAATGTCAATCAAATGTTAAGAAACCAACAATTCTTGTAATTTCAGTACGAGGGTGATTATGATTAAAACAAGAAGATAGATAATGACGTTTCAATTATTCTGTGTTTGAATAAATTTTACAAATTATTTGTTATCATTTAAATAATGATACAATGTATAACACTGTGATAAGTTTTTCTGTGGCTATATAGCTATTAAATTATATAACTTAACATTAACGCAAGTTAACATATTAATAAATTTATTTTGGAATGTCTATTTTTTTTGTCAAAGAGTGGACTAACTGGTTTTACTAAAATTACTGAGATTGATAAAAATGTCTCATTCGTACTTTTGGCCTAACGAATACTTATCATTGAATATAAATCATTATTATTAATTTAAAAACGTAAAAGTTAGTTTTGTTTGTATATTTTTATCTCTTAACCACTAAACTGATCATCATGATTTTTTTTATTTACGTTGTCATGAATAGAAAAAAGTTTACAGGATACCTCCCATCCAGGAACCAAGTACTATTTATTCCCGAGAGACATAATTGTTTCCTCTACAATAACGCAAGCGAAGCCGCGTATAAAATATGTATAAAATAGTATTGAGCATTAATTACAGTTCTACAATTTATATTCTATTGTTAAATTAATGTGTACGAAAATTCTGTAACTAAGCATTTAATTAAATCTATTTAGAGCTTTTAACTCATCAAGTCAGTAAAATTTAATACATAGTTAACTCATTTCATGTATGTTAAACAAAAGGCTTAATGAGGAATTTTATTAAACATATGATGTATGTGTGTTTGTATCTCGATAAACATTTGAAACGGATTGCTAAAGATCTCAAATAATAATATAAATCTAAAGCGATACTCTTGTGGGGATAACAACGAAAGGGAAGATCTTCCACTGAGTGGGTGTAATTGCTCGGTAGACCGACGGTTCTAATGTTGTAGTTCGGAACTTGTAAATATGCAAGCTTATCTTGAAAATGTCGTAAGCCAGATTCTAGCGTTTGTCAAATATCTTGTGTGTGACGCATGTCATGTCGCGTATAGCACCTTACTTTGTTTTTTTATTGCTTAGATGGGTGCACGAGCTCACAGCCCACCTGGTGTTAAGTGGTTACTGAAGTCCATAGATATCTACAACGTAAACGCGCCACCCATCTTGAGATATAAGTTCTAAGGTCTCAGTATAGTTACAACGGCTGCCCCACCCTTCAAACCGAAACGCATTGCTGCTTCACGACTGAAATAGGTAGGGCGGTGATACCTACCCGTGCAGACTCACAAGAGGTCGTACCACCAGTAAACTTTTGTTCAGATTTAAAACACAGGATAAAGATTAGTCAAAACGCACGACGGCACCTGGGAATACTTTATGTTACAGAACCGACATAGGAAATTTCTCAATAAATTCGATCGAACAAAAATAATAGAATCTGTTTATTTTATTATTGAAAATCGTCACATGTTTCGCGAAACGAAGTTCCTGTGAAGGAAGTACGAAGATCGGTGAAAGCGAACGCGTCAGATATCAATAAAATTAGTTTTATGTCACCGCGTTCAGCGTCGGATACTTTCTCAATAATTTTATCGAATAAGGACGCGCGGAGAGAAGATAAATTATTTTGTGCCTCGTCAACTGCATATTATTGAAGCCATGTGTGTATGTTTCTACGCGTACATCGGGAGTCATGTGTTAATTTTACACAGTAACCAGTTAAAGTCAACTTGATCGAAGATCAGATAAATTTTCAGCATAGACGGGTGAATGATAATCATTGATTTGAAAAACCGTTCTATTAAAATAAATGTATGCATAAGTTAGTTGCTTAGTATTGAGAATCCTGTCAACAAATCATTGCACTACATATTATTATAACTAGACGATTAGCTTTGCTCGGTTTTTTTTTATGATAAATTGTGTTTTTTAGAAATTATATTTAAATGCGAATTACATATTGATAAAACGATGAAATATTCCAAGATCGTTTGGGCATTTTTAAGTGAACACGTGAGTTAAAAAGACACAAATAATATAAATAAGCAATTCATTTTCTTGGTTCAACCTTAAACCAAACACCCATTGGCTTCGGGTGGCTTAACAACGCCATCTGCTGAAATAGCTATAGTTTTACTGTGTCTTTAAAGCAGTTAGTTGCTCTCAATTATGAAAATAGTATTATTATTCGCCAATAGAGATAAGATTAACATCCAAAAATGCCTATACTAAATTCAGAACCATATTCAAAATATACGTATTTTAAAATGTATTATTATCCACCAAGACAACCGCTAATATTTCTGGCAGTTTAATCGCATCGGGGTCTAGCGCTGAAAATATAGATAAAGTGGGTCATCATTTACTATATTGTCTCAGGGGATTAATAGCATCATAGCTGCCCGAAATTTCCTACCTGGTGCCCCTCGCGGACTATCGAGGTAAACAGGGAAGGGACTGTCGTAAACATAACTGAATGAAGGTATTCCGAATTAGCATGAATTTACGTAGAGCTGTGATATGTTGTGAAGGGTGCTTTATTATTTGGAAAGATAGCGTTTTCTGTTTAAAACCTTAACTTTGGTTAGTGTGTTGATGGACCGCCAGTGAGCCAGGCCGCTGCTTATTGCCGAGTACTCTCCCCAAACCTCGTAAGAAGGACAAATGTCTCCGATATTGAACATCGATCGAAACGGCAATTATTATTTTATTAAAATGAAACTTTAATTATTACATCGTCTCAAGTTTTTTCGTCTGTGTGTTGCATGTCGCGTGACGGTCGGCCGCGGAGTAGGGATAAAGTGAAAGGCGCTCGTCAGAGCAGCCAAGGCCAATATGGCGGCGGCTATAGTTCGCAGCAGCTGACCGTGTAGTGTACAGACTATTACTCATTTGTACCAGTGCTCCACGCTATTTTGTTTTCGTTTTTGTCAGTGTTTAATGTAAATGTTGTTTGTCAGAGTTAAATGTTTATAATGTGAAAAAAAGTTTCACTTTTACCGTGGTTTCATAAAACCACACAATCCTTTTTTTATTAATTGTTATTAATTTGGTGTAGTTCTTTGATAAATTGTCCTCTTGTATTCGTATTGAGAAGTATGACATGAATTTCGGAAGTTGTAGGACGCTACGATGAATAATAATGCCATCCCTTGAGGCCCGGTTTACATTGTAAATCCGTCGGTTTATGTAACGAGAAATTGTAATTAACATTTTACCAACGAGTTTATCATTATTTTCAGGTTTAATTAAGACGTCTGGCTATCGTAACTTTGAAGTTTACATTACAGTGATCCAGTTTCTTAAGCGTTTACTTTATATATTTTTTTGTAAATGATTTGATCATTTGAAATTTGGCATACTGTTTCGGAAAATTGTCTACAAGAACTATCTATGATTATTTATATATGCGCTCCATCAACTCTCGCATAGCAAAAGTTGGACTTTAGCAGAATTGTGAAGTTAAACTATTTAATAAGTGTGTATAATTGAGTAAATCATATTATGACTGATAAGCATATCAAAGGATAAACTTACTAAATTCCCATACAGAGCTTCTGCGTGCGTTAAACTTAAGAACAAGAAAACATACCCTAGACTACGTAATCTAATAAAAATAATATCAGTAACGGCGTTTGTGACGTTTCTTGTGTGAAGAAAACAATAAATATATTTACAGGCTACAATTTCTCATCTTTATAAAGGTATATACAGCAACGATCTAAAGGAAGTAGGACATTAACTCCGGTACTAAAATGAAACTGATCCAATCCACAGTACAATTTTCTAAACGCATAAAACGATATAAATATCAAGCATTGGTTACTTTATACTTTATGTCAAGCATAAAATTCATTGTGGGTCGTTGAATGAAAAGCCATCCCATTCTCATCTCACATTAGCACCTAGTTTTCACACTTAACGCTCTGTAAAAAAGATTTATAGTGAGCAGGTACGAAACTAGAGAAAAAGAATGCGCAACTTAAATGCACAAGAACGTAATAAACAATGTTAAATTGACCGTGAAGAGGTTATTGCCCTGAAATAATGCTATAAAAAGAATGATTCAGGTTAATTAAGAGCCAGAGAACCTCGCACGATAATAGTCGACAGGCTTATTCAGTGTATTCGGATATCTGTGTGTGATCTTGACCTCTTCAAGCGAATAATTTTAAAAATCTTCCCCGTATTCCGCCAGTAGTAGTTTTATCCACACTTTCAGTACATTTTTATTGCATAGTGTGAAATTAAATACTCGACAGAGCCCACAGATCTCGCAAGCTGACAGGCATGCATGATAGCCAGGCATCAACCTTGACAGAGGAGCTCGAAGTCTCCAGTGTGTAATATTATGTAACTATTGTCCCACCTTTGAAATGGTTACGCAAAACTGCTTCGCAACAAAAATGGGCGAGATGGTGATACTCACCCATGCCAACTTATAATAGTACCCTTCCATCACCCTTCCATCAATTAATTACGCATTCATAAAAATTGTAATTATTATTTGATTCTTATACACGATGTTATTGTACTCTGTAGATTCATTCCTTCATTCCTTTTATCGTGCAATTAAAAAAATTATAATAACAATAAAAGTAGGCTTTAAAATTAAACCGAAGTAGAAATGAAACAAATATATTTCAACTTAATCACGATTTTAGGCGAACAAACTATACTTGATACAAGACAACCAAATACCTTAATAATAATTGCAAAAGCCATTATCATGTCGTCTAAATACGTAAGCTGTTTTAAGCAATTAACTATTTACTAAAAAGTGTCCTTTTTTGTTTAGTTAGGACGAGACCGACGCTGGTGATTATAATAATATGTATTAAAGATTATAAAAACACTGAAATAAAAAGAAAAGACTCTCAAAGAATTGTCCCGTAAGATCTATTGATGTTTAACATTCAAATCATTACTTCTACAGATTAACGAAAACATCTGTGCACCTATCAAAGAATCGTTCGACTCTTGGTGTGATTTGTTGGGGAAAAAACATTGAAAAAAATCGAAGATTTTCGTACACAAACGAGAAATTTCCATATCTAAATGGAAAAGCGACCCCGAACAATCAATTTATCCTCCAATATCCTCCAGCGGTTTATACCACCTGTACAATAAATATTTATACTTCTCCCCTCGATTTGTATCGTAGCCCGCTTTGTCTTTCGTTAAAAGTTTTTGAGTAATGAATAATTTTGTAACTTCTTTGACAGCTGTAATATTAATCTCAATTTGGAGTCTGTATCATTGATTGTTTTAATCATTTAAGAGATAAGTCATTTCGGCACTTTTTAAGCAATTTGTGTTTACTTACTATATACAAGCTTTGTTTCTTTTAGCGTGTGGTCTATGATTATGCCGCTATCCAAAACCCGCAGACTGATACCAATTTTTCTAAGAAAATACGTAGATACTTGACGCGTGTTCATGAACGACTTCCACAATTGAGAAATAAGAACTTATACTGAAAATAAAACTAATGAATCAAACATTTGCATAAGTACTGGTAGCAGAGAAGAGTGTAAGTCGATATGCGTAGGTATCATCATCGTTACCTTATCGGTCGCGAAGCTGCCATGCTTTCCAGTTGAAATAGTGGTCATAATGGAATAAGTACAATTCAAACTTCGACTTCACGCTTGAAGGTAAGTGGCGTCATTCTGGTTTTGTGGTCTATGGACTCCAGCTAAAAAGATATCGTAATAGTGCGTTTCGGTTTAAAGAGTAGCAGTATAAAACAAAGTCGCTTCCTCTGTCCCTATTTATGCTTAAATCTTTAAAACTACGCAACGGATTTTGATGCGGTTTTTTTTTTAATAGATAGAGTAATTGAAGAGGAAGGTTTATATGTATAATAACATCCATGAAATAGTGGAATAATAATAAATTACAGTTTCCGAAGCGAAGCGAGTGCGGGTCGCTAATTAAAAATATAGTAAAAACAGCGTGGAAAAAGACACATGCTACCATAAAAGTACCCCACATAGACCGTCACAATACATCTCCATGGAAGCTTTCGTAAAAACGCAGAACATTTATAAATTTATTTGCGTTACCTTATTGTTCGTCATATCTCAATGATCGTAACAAAACATGCCATTTATGTCCATTGCCCACAAAGATTTACAATTGTTATAGTAAACGTGACCCTTTCGTCCGTTCTGTTATTAGATTCGGAATGAATGTTACGGATAAATTTGGACAAACGATTGACTTATATGACAAAGGGATCGCATGTACAAAATTAATTCAATAATAAAAGTCCCCAAAACTTTTGCCTTTATTTTTCCTTTTGACAAAAGCACTTCACTTTATTATTTCTAGTTTCATTGAGATGGAAAATTGAAAGTCTACCTGTCTATCGAACTTTATTCTGTATCGAGAAGGCTATTGGTTAAGTCATGGAATGCGTGCTTCTTTTATCTTGAAATTGAAATGCTATAGCAAAATCGCATAAAGTAAATGTATTGAAAATTCTTACGGTACAAGGCAAATTGAAAATGCTATTGAATTAGATTGTTTTTTTTTTTTTGTATCTTTATAATATTATATACAATATACGCAGAGTCGCTCTATTGGCAGCTTGACTCTACAGCGATTATCCATCTGCTATGACCAATGGAAAGCCTACGACTCATTTAGTTTAGCCACTGCTACTTAGGCACAGGGAAGCTTTTGTTCTTTAATCTTGTCACAATATAATAATTTCTCATTTAGGATTATCAGCGTGACCACCATAATTAAGGTGGCTTCGTTCGTAAAGTTCGTACGCCATAATTGTTTTTTTTTTTTTAAATATCTGTACAGTTAGATACATGAAATACTCAGTACTCTGCTTCTAATAGAAATAATTTTCCTTAGTTACAGTTTAAAATTTAACAACTAATGTCGCTTATGTTAAAATAACGTGTTAAAACATTTAGGTACACAATAAAGTTTCCAATGTCTTTCAACTGAGAAACAAGAATCATTGTACATCAAACTTTGCCAATTAGTAATTTCATGTCTTCACACTCGACGCGTATAGGCAATAATATACTTGAGCTCGACCAACTTTGGTTAAACTCAGCGAAATGCCCCCTAAACTAAATTGAAACGAATGGCTCAAAGTTATATCCTAATTATGTGAATGGAGAACTTTGTATGTACGTCTCCTTAGAGTGTCGAAATTAAACTGAACTTGTTTACCTTTCCACAGAGATGTTTGTATGAAAGTTTGCAAATACGCCACCTAGGGGAAGTAAAATTTTGCTGAAAGTGCCATACAGAAACTTGGCTCCACGTTTCATATTGCCAAGCGTACGATTTCATTAATCTTTAATATTTAGAATCGCTTAACTATCAAATTGTAAAATGAACTTTTTATTACTAATCAAAAACAGTTATACGACAATGATTTATCATTGTAATACTTTTAATTAGCTAAAAATCCATTACAAAAAATTGAACAGTAAAAATCCATCAGCGATAAATTCCCATTCAATTGTTGCGTTCTGATTCAAACCAATTTCATTGCAAGCATCATCAAAATTAAGTCAAGATAAATAATAATTCTATAGAATCCAAAATAATGTTCAGAGATATTAAGTATACGAGAAATATTTCACATTATCGTTAAACGAAATCATTTTTCTTCTGCACAAAGAAAACCAATGAAGAAAGGGTTTATCGGAAATAGAGGACGCGGAGATCAAAGCGAGGCTTTACCGTGTCAATCTCGGATCTTGGCATGTGAAAAACAATAAGTAAAACAGAGAGAATGTTATTTGTTTTATTATTAAAATTCATAAACGTTTTCATTCTTTTCTTTTCCGTCACATTTTATCTCTCTGACAGGGACACCAGTGCCTACGTTGTAATTGAAATATATAGTAGGAAGGGCATTAAATTCAAATAATGGTTTAACTTTTTACATTACATTATGTAGTGAATCTATGTAGCGCTTACAAGAGCAAGATTCACTTGACTGACTACGCAACCTATTGATTCTACACGGAAGAGGTGGAAACAATACATAACATATTTTTTAAGTGCTACTGTCTAGCATAGACAAGAATTAGCATCTTGTAAATAGGTCACTTGTACCAAGATGTCTAAAGGATCTTATTTAAAACGTTACTGCATGTTTGTTAAGGACGGTGCTTGGAGCTAAGGAATAATAATATATACAAAACGTCCTAAGTATCAGGAAACTATTTAGTAGCCCCTAAAATTGAAAACGATCGAACGGCCGATCTTTGGCTTTAATAAAGTCTAAAACTTACCTGAAATGTCTGAAACCTGGCCAAGCTTGTGGGGATTTAGTTTTTTTTATTGTTATTTTTACCACGTTTTCAGGTATGTTATATCTTGAATGGCCCAATGTTTTGAAAATCCTATTCCATAACTTTGGCGCAGTTACTCGTTAGTATCTAACACCATATACAAAACAGCCTCTTTCCTCGTAATGATTGAGGCGCTGTATGACCTGAGCACCCTGCACCTTCCCATTCTAGACACTTTAGGACTGGGTGTCACTCAGGTCGTGACCGTCTCTCGTCGCCCAAAGGTCCATAAGGAAGTCTTTAAGAAACTCTTAGTCGATTTTCCCGTATTTTAGCACCCACGCCCCTTGAGGGTAAACCTCCTTTTTACTGGTGGTAGGACCTCTTGTGAGTTCGCACGGGTAGATACCACCACCCCGCCTATTTCTGCCGTGAAGCAGTAATGCGTTTCGGTTTGAAGGGTGGGGCAGCCGTTGTAACCATACTGAGACTTTTGAACTTATATCTCAAGGTGGGTGGCGCATTTACGTTGTAGATGTCTATGGGCTCCAGTAGCCACTTAACACCAGGTGGGCTGTGAGCTCGTCCACCCATCTAAGCAATAAATAAATAAAAACTGATGTCGAAGATGTTGCATCCAACCTTGTCGACTTTATCAGGGGCGCGATCTACTAGGCAACGACTCTTGACCCCAGCAGTAGGCCCAGAGTTAGACTCCCTTCCCACTTGAAAGCAATGATACGCCGGAATAGGAGGCTGTCGCCCGGACTTGTTTTCCCATAATCAAGCGCGAACTTAATGAGCGGGAAGCAGAGCTGGTGAAAAATAGAAAAGAAGAAGCCCGTGAGGACCCTTCTGCTGATTTTCTGCATCGGCTTTGTTGCCAGATCACCAATCGGTAAGTCCCCGTCGGTCCACTAATGAAAGATAGGGGGAACCGTCGCTTTTCAGCTTTCTCCAGCAAACAGATGAAGAGGCGAGGGAAGGCGATACAGATTCATAATTGAAGTACTCAATATTTATTTTTCATTTTTAATTAATTATATTTTAAATTGTAATGATTCATTACAAATATTCTTTTTAACTAATATTAAATTGTGAATAGCATCAACAAAAACGAAATCAATATTAGAACAAACCAAAAGTGCTGACGTGCAGTATGGTTTCGAAGAAAAAAAAAGATACTCACTACGAACTCTTTATGTTTAATTATTTCCGAATAACTCAGGCTGGAAATGGCATACGAAAAGAACCTTTCAACGGGAACCAATTAGTAAAAGGTGGCTACAATACTGTTCAGATCAATAAATTATTAACTTGAACTCACTGACAAAGAAAATGTCAATACAAAAGAAGAGGGTTTTTATGGTAAGGCTTTCGAAGCGGCTTTTAACGGTTGCAAATCTATTTCACTCTAAATAAAAAATTAACGTGATTAATATTTAAAGGTTAATATTTAACAATGATTAATAAATGTGAAAATGTGTGTTAGTTTTTGGTTAGAGCTAGATTTATCACTTAGAATCGTAGAACGTTTTTTTAGAAAAAATTAAACAGTCAGACTAGAATGAAACGTGTGTGTAAATGAAGACAAATCAGGTTTACATTATTTTAAATAATTATTACCAGTTTTACGGTATCAGTTGTGTAACTAGAACAGTGATTGGCAAACCGCGGCTCGCGAGCCCTTTGGCTACGGCTCTTTCGCGAAATGCTTAGTTCTGTCACAGAATATTATTTTATACTTATTATCTTGCCTCGCAAAAGATGAGTGGACGTTATTGAAACACAAAGCTATAAAAATGGCTCTTTGAATAAATTTTAATTGTGTGTCTATATTTGGCTCTTTTGGTTGACAAGGTCGTCGACTACTGGAGTAGAACTATATCTGTTTACATCTGGCTTTGGGTTGTGTGTGTTCTTGGGCAGAACAGCCGTCGTACAAATACAATGAAACCTAGATATCACATCTCAAGGTGGGTGATTGGTGGTGGCATTCGCGTATTAATATATTTGTTCGTCGTACCACCAATAACTACGCAAATGAAAATTATTGTAAGTTTGATTTTCATTACACGATGATATTCCATCACCGTGGAAGTAATTCGTGAAGATGTTAGGTTTGAATTTCATTAGAAAAATTAGTATTGCCTGCGCGGGACTCGAACACCGGGACAGTCGCATTGCTCGATACGAATGGACTGGGCGTCTTATCTCTTAGGCCACGATGACTTCTTTAAGCGGCGACGACTTGGTATTTCTCTATGGAGCAATAAAAAAATTGAGCGCGTGCAACTTGGTAGACTTGAAAGAAGTGAAACTTCTTTTGAGTTATAGTATTGTGGTTTTCTTCATTTTCCATTTTTAAATATATATTTTTTTGTAATAGGGAATTCTGTGTATAAGGGAAACTACCTTTTCGCCATTTGCATATTAATTGATTATATATTATAGAAAAACAAAAAAAAAATTTTTTATCCCTTCGTTAAAATTAAAACATAAAGTTAAAGTTAATACGTTACTGCCATCTACAGGAGCAATGAGAAACTAATAACAAGCCATCTGGTGGCCGATGCTCCTAAACAGAATGTGTTTATGAGAAACGACCTAGCTCGCTTTCTCCCTCTCACCGAGGTCGAGTGGTTCGTGAGACGCTCTGTCTATTTTCTCACTCTAGCTTGTCCTAAGCTGTATCTTTTCTCTCTAACCGTAATGAATCTGTCGCGAGTAAAATTTTACTCTCGATGGGCCTAAAGAAGTTTCACTTCAAAAATTAGTAGTCGAGATAAAACTTTAAGCACAAACAGGACTTGCTAAAGTCAATTGAACCATGCATGATAATAAATACGATGCAATGCAATACTCTTGTGCATTAACTTATCAAACCTTAAATAACATTAACATTGGAAAAGTTCAAACATTCACCTGACATTCATTCGAAGAAAAAAGTAATCTAAATTAAAATCGAAAGAAAAATAAAACTGACTCACGTTAATACAACTCAGAGATAATAAAATTAATACCATTGTACGATGACATTGACAGGCTTTTGTTTCGCCGACAATGCAGAACTGAAATAACTTAGTTACAGTCATTGTTTGAATNCATTAACATTGGAAAAGTTCAAACATTCACCTGACATTCATTCGAAGAAAAAAGTAATCTAAATTAAAATCGAAAGAAAAATAAAACTGACTCACGTTAATACAACTCAGAGATAATAAAATTAATACCATTGTACGATGACATTGACAGGCTTTTGTTTCGCCGACAATGCAGAACTGAAATAACTTAGTTACAGTCATTGTTTGAATAATAATCGTAGAAATACTAGTATATCTAGCTGTAAAACTCCGTGATTTAACTTTCTAATACTTTTAGTTGAATTTAAATCAGCGACTTGAGTAAAAACTGGTATTTATTTAAATTTGCTAAATATTCATTACATTTTTATGCAAATTGATATATTCTGTTTAATGTATTTTAATGTCTAATTTGTGCAAGTTCATTCATTATCTGCGTAATTTTAAGAGGTATTGCTGCAAACGTTTTTATTAGGACCGTTTTAATTATTTAATAATATATTCGCCCAGTGCTCGAAATTCGATCCATTTTACATCTTAAATAATTATACATATTTTTTTCCTCTTGTTATTTTTTCTTATAAGATTAAAAAAAATATCCAGAGTAGGTTTTAATCACTAACATCTTCTTTTTTTTGTTATAGCTATAATACACATTGTTTCGATTTTAATAAGAACAACATCAGTTAATTACTTAAGATAACAAATTTCTTGGACGAATATAGAATACTTTGTTTAATATCGATCCTTAGTCTGAAATTGCTTTAACTAAATAACTCAAGAGCAAGCACTTGACTTTGCAACAGTAAAGGAAACAGATTAAAGTAATGTGCTGAACTAAAACAGTAAAAGGTTGTAGAAAGTCGGTACTGGCTATAATAAACGAGGTCAGAATATTCGTAAACGAATAGATTAAATAGTTCGTAGACGTCCCATTTTATGTATATTTCGGAACCTTTTTTTCGGAATTTACTTAGAACTTATAGTAATTATTGCTGCACCAAAATAGATTGTGCTGCATAGCTGATGAATACAGTTTTAAAGCTAAAAATGCTAAAAACTTCCACCAGCGATTTTATTTAAAGTAAAAATAAATTAAATTGACAGTAACATCTATAAAAAAGCCATTGTAACGTTTTAAGTTAGGTACGAACATGACGAATTAATATTTGAAAACTAAAGTACCTCTTATCACTTCTATAAACAAGTTATTCTACACTGAATGGTACGTTTCCGGAATGCACTACGAACGGTGAACAGTTCGAAATTAGAACATACTGTGTAGTAAATTTTACGTAGCTAGCGCTGCAATAAGCGTGTTATGTATGGACTAGCGTTTAGTATTCGTTTTCGATGGGATAACAGAATTTACCGAAAATGAATGGAAGAAGTTTTTGAAATTTTTGAACACCTGATAAAGTGTTTAGATTACGAATAATGTTCAATATAATAAGTAACTGATAATATCACGCAAATGAAATTATTTTCTTAATATTGTTAAGCGCGGGGGTTCGGGATAGTTACAATATTTTACCAAATTACAAGTTAACACTGTATTAGCACTTAGAACACTTAAAACACTCAATAAACACTTTAATATTCTCCATTCACTTCTTCCGCTTCGCTTCAGATGAGCCGTTCGAGTAGTTCCGATTACTGACTGACTGCGTGCCATCCCTGCAACGCTTTTATAACCAATACCACACACAGACTTCCCTAGAATTATCGAGAATATTCCACACATCTCGAGTATTGTGTTTCAGCTATCTGACAATAGATGGCGTTGTACTTCTCTAGTGTTCTAGATGCTACTAGATCCTTCAATATTCGTTCGACTATTCGGCGATAGATGGAGTTTCTCTTACCAGTGTAACAATATTAGTTTTAGCAGCGACAAAAATAATAAATATCTATGAATCTATAAATTATGTCTTTACTATCGAATGGAAAAATAGATAATTTGGTATATTTAATATTTAAAGAATTATACAAACATAGTTCGGATTACTCTATAAATTTCAACAGTTACAGTAAACGATCATCCCAATTACGAAAGTATTTGTGTGCTTGACCCTTCGATCAACAGTACTATTATTGATCGAAGGCTTGACCATTAAAAATTATAGGTACAATCAATAGGAATTATATTGGTAACCGCCTTTTATCTCAGATTGTGGCACAAGAAGGTTTCCTCGCTATCTGAAATTTCCTAATGCACCAATTATCTGTGACCAAACTAGACGCATAGTAATTGCTATGTTATCGCAAATCGACCACAAATACCTACCCGAAAACTTTAATAAGAGACTCCCGGTAAACATAATATTAGTATTCCAGCGGTGACGCGATAGGCGCAAGACATTAACCTTTAAAAAGGGGTCAACGCGTTAAGTTCTGTCCCCTAATATCTTATTCTGGACGATTTGTCGGAGGTTCCTGTTTACAAAGACAAAATACTTACTTTGAATATTGATGCTCCACCTCATTACGGAGGCAATTAAACTCTGCTAATGAGATTATAACTCTCCAGCACTCTGATTCTCGATCGTTATTTGGTTTGCTAAGGAAATTGATGTCTGATTTATGACGGCATTTGCTTGCTACAATCACGCCGTTCCAAATTGTTGTTTTGGAAACACTTCTTGTTTCCTATCACTTTAGATTCATTTTAAATCTGGTCTTACCAATTGCGTTTGGTATCCATATGTATTTCTGCCTTTATCAGATTCATAGACTAGTAATAACCAAAACATCATATTACCTACACATGTAGGGAGGCAGACATGCATTCAAGTGTGAAGAATATGACTTCCGTCGCATGTTGCAAAGGTCTAATAACCAGTTAACTCTAGGTGTCAAAAGCAACATTTCAATACTATAAACGTAAAGAATAAGGACTAATATCGCTTAAAAAAACCCCACCAAACATTGTTTAGAGAATAACAACGCAATATTTAACCATAAAAGATTCAGTCAAACCTTCCATTTTCAGAAGTACAACTTGTACAGCTCTACTTGCGCGTTTTACAGAGAACTTTGAATAGAATACTTACTCCAAGAATGTGAATTATGAATTATGAATGTGCAGGTATTTATGTATAGTTTGCATACTATTTTCATTATTCTGCCATCTTATATTAAAAAACAATTTTCCTTAATTCTAAACAAACCATAATTAGAAAATTTTAACATCATACACTACAGCTAAACACTAAAGTAAGTTTAAATTATAATTATGTTATATGCGAAAAATGTTTATGCACATCTGTTAAAAAGACTTGCATGTGTGACATTTTACGACAATGGTCTAACGGTAGTCTGTAACCCTTACGGGAGCATGGGGCCTCACGTCAATGGTCTCCGCTGGCATCCATATTTAATTATGATATCTAATAGGATCCTATAATCAATAAGTGTTAATTAGCTGTCTGTACATCCAAGCTCTAGATCCTGGAGTGACGAAAAAATAAACACCTTACTATACATCCGAATTACATCAACTTTATGTATATTTATGAGTAATTTTGCGAACGAAAAATGTATGAAAAACTGAATATTTGTTTCCAATTTTTTTCATAGGTGTTATAAAATACGTACGTTATGACGCGTCTACAAGGATTTTATATTTTTTAGATGAGAACGTGCGAATGATAACACACGTAAGAAGTTGAATAAGCACACTAATTTGCTACATAAAGGTGAATTGAAAATTACACATACATAGATGTTTGCTTATTTATTGACTGTAGATTTTTGTACTGTAGATGTGACTGGAGATTTTTTTATTAAGCTATTGCATAGCTTTTATCGCGGGCCTTGAGCGCGGCGACCGAATCATGAAATCCAGTAACGAAAAAAACCTAACACCCCTCACTTCACCTACCATGTAGCTCGCGTTCAACACATTCACACGTTGCGTTTGTGTAGTGTTTGTGAATAAGCGCGTGGCGTGACGTCACACTGCATGTGCATCATGAAAAGTCTGCCCATCTCTCTCGCGCGCGGTCTAGCATAAATGAGTGTGAAGGGGACAGTTAAGGTTTTGCTTTTATTAATGTTTAATATAGCGTGGTCTTGTTTTATTATTGTTTTAATATTAAATTATCGTTGTCTAATTATAATTGCATAAGTTGATAAAAACTGCTATGCAATAGCTTTACCGCGGCAGTTCCCGAGTGCCACACGTTTGTTTTTTTATTTATTAGGCACCTATAGACAATACACATTACAAGCTAAAAATGAAAAGATACACAATAAATAACAAGTAAAAAAATTGTCTTGTAACATAAACCATGCGCGCACAACTAATCAGGACCAATGTGCTAAGTACACAATGTTCATTACAACTATAGGACAAAACAGCACGATAACGAAAAACTACGTAAATCACATTAAGCATTACACAGTTACACTACCTAATCAACTATTAACATGGAGGATGCCCTTGATCATTTTTATAAACATCGCTAATTTATATGTAAAAATA
Organism: Bombyx mandarina; assembly: GCF_003987935.1. The sequence continues at coordinate 3,705,960 of NW_021011481.1, forward strand.
ATTCCAATTCAGTTGTTGACTTTGCCAGTTCGTTATAGGTGCGAGACATTCGGCTAATTGGATTATAATAAGATACTTTTTGATTAAATGAGATTCTAAAGTCTAGAAAAAACTATCCGTAAATTGTTGTTTGTGTTTTTTTTTATTCAGCATTTCAATCACATTATATAAGTATCTACGTACATTTAAATAGATAAAAATCAGTAAAATCCCTTTTTTTCCTCTGTTAAACTTTTATTTTCTTTTAATTGGAAGCTTTCATGTTATTAATAAAAAATTGTGTAGCAGTAAAGTTTTTTCTCCTACCCCTACGGAAAAAAATGTTTGTAATTGTAAATGAGATAAATCTATGAAATGTTTAGCAAATATTACGGTGTTCGTGAGATTATAGTCAAATTGCGACTGCTAGACATAAATCCCAATGGAAATACAATTTCTGATATACATAAGCTTTTTTTTTCAATCTCCGCGTACATAGTATAATTGTGCGATAAAACCACTTAAATCTATACTTTAATGACTGAGAAACATAATTCAGGAACATTGTAATAACAAAGGCTTAAAACACAATCACGGTGTTTCCGATATAAACGTGATTTGACGGTAGAAATTTTAGTGTATACCGAATTGCAATAGCTTTCGGCATTGTTCAGATTTTACGATACAGGAATTTGAAATTGTCCTGTATTCCACCATAGATCAAATTTAGTTGGCTGCCATTACAATGTACGTTTTCAAAAGAACTAGTTAATTATTATAGTAATCATGCCTTAATGCTTTTTTGTAAGAATTTGTTTTATACTATTGATCGATATATCTTTTCATGATTGTTAAAATTTGCACTCAAATCTTTCTGGAGCCAATTACTACTAATTGTAGATCAATTTTAGTAATCATAGTAACCTTAGTTTTTTCTATCCGCCGATGAATGTGAAATTGCTCATTAGACCAACGGGCTGAATTTTGTTGTTCGGAACTTGTTTATCTGTAAATTTATCTTAAAAAATATCGTAAACGACTGGCATCGGCCAAATATATTGTGTTCTATGATGGCTATCGCCACACTCGATTTAGCTTCACGAACTCCCTTCATTCTTTTACCTGGCTTTTATCTGTAAGAGTACTGATAGTGTCATGTGTAATGAGCAAGCACACAATTGAAATTTCAAGCTCATCTGTCGAGGTGCATTTCACATTAATATCACACAAATATACTACTAATTAAAGAAAGCTTTATTATTATACTAATTTTGATGAAAAATAGCTTTTTTTTTTGTTAATTAGTATAGTTGTAATAATTATTATAGGGTATGAAACTAGGAATTCTAATCACAGGAGTATGCAAAAAACCATCGTAATACAAACCGGCAAGAGGTTTGAATTCGTTCGATTTAGCTCCTCCTTTTAATGAATCAAATGAAGCCCATCGATCACTTCGAGGTGGCAAAGGTTCGGAATTTGTATAGGAATTTGTCGTTATTGACAACTGATCAATCAATTCATTGTTGTACAAAGCAGCTGAATAAGGCCACTTGCTTACACTTGTTTCATTAGGAGATGAATCGTTTTCTAAATTTGTTTCGTTTAGGTTATCATTCACAGTGAATTTTTTCCATCTGCTGTCATTAACAAGTGGTAGGTTTATTACTTCACTGAGCACCATTGCAGAATTCAGTTTTAATGAACCACTATCTAAGGAAAGTTTGTCAGTGTTATTTTCTACTTGAAAATTTACCTCAACAAGACTATTATTTTTTAAATTATTTTCAAGCAATGTAACCATTATGTCCCTGTTGTTGTTTTCGGTATTATTATCGCTAGCGACACTTTTATTCGCTAGTTCTGTTATATTCGCTTCTCTTTTAGGAACATTTCCACGATTCAAAGTCTGTCGGGATATAAATTCAATATCGTTGGTCTCATTACTTTGTGTTTCGTCCGTATCTTTTTCAGATTCTGTTTGATCAACACCACTAATTTCAGCAAGTCCTTTTTTCGGTAAAGTTGAAAATATATACACTGGATTTACTATATAAATCAAAGGTATATCAATATTCTGTTCCTGGTCTATTTTGTCATATAAATTTGACAAGCATCTTTCTTTGTACGTTTTGTTTTCAATACTTCGAGCTGAAAAAACATAAACAAATAAATTTATAATAATTAATATTACGATATATTACGCACTACGCACTACATAAAAAAAGGTTTATAGGAAAAATCGAGTTTCGAATTACATAATATTTTTCTAAGAGTTCTAGTAGGTACAGTACCTGTTGCCATAAATGAATTTAGACAAAAAGTAAACAGTAACAGTCGGCCGCACTTTTCCATTGTCATAAAAATGAATGAAAAATGTATTCTTAGGTTTCACCATAACAAGTATGTTTACGCTAAGTACTAATTTACAGTATACGCAAAACCTTAACATATCATTAGCTGTATTTTTTTAAATATAACTTAAATTTGAAAATCTAATAGTAGGTAAGTTATCAAAGTAAGTGTTCCCGAAAATTTCAAAACGAGCCAGCTACAGAGCCTTGACTGTCAATCCGCAAATGATCTTCACATATCATTAAACATTGATTGACAAATGATTGATTGAGAAACTAAATTATATTTTACGCATCTTCGCTAGTATGATTCATACTTTTATGCTAAAGCAGCTTAACAATGCCTTTTGTTCGTACATACGCTTTATTTAGAAGCTTTACTGTGAAAATAGTCCTGATGTGATATATAGTAAGTATTAAAAATCACAGTTTGTATTGAGTTTTAAATTTTCCAACACCATCAGGTATAATAATCTCTATACAATACTCTTCAGACAATACACTCTACTATAATAATAGACAATAATCTCTATACTGTTTTTTTCAGTAAAATACCTCAAGTGATCTATGGATTCTATGGCATGGCGAATAACGTAATTCGCGGAGGATGTACAACGCGAAACTTTAGCTTCTTGTCTAGAGATGAATTCGAGAGCTAAAACGCTTGAGCAACGGATACAAGAAAGAGAACATTTTTATCATTATTATTTTCGTATAAAATAATCTGTTTCAAATCCTCTTTCCGTGTACTAAGTGAAGTGAAATCGAAAATAAACATAAGCCTATCACGATGCGGGTACTTTCCCCACGGCTGTTCTTACACAATTTATTATGTTTTATCAGGTTTTTGCTCACATTTTATTAACATTTTTATTTCCCCGAACAAAGCGTGTAAATAGGTTTTTTAAATAAATTTTTAAAAGAATAAAAATACCTGGGCTTTATGTTTTTTAGCAATCGGAATCTAAAGTATAATATATCTTGAACGCGGACGATAAATTAAAGGTAAATAATTATTTCTTCGTCACAAAAAAATCGACAATGTTACGAAAGAAATAACAAAAGAAATCTCAATGTCTCAAAAATTACAACAACAAATATGAATAGAAACAGACGCCCGTGACAGGTGAAAAGTATCCATTATTGCGAGTTTTCAGTAAATGAAAGGTATCTTCTCTTATTTCGGTGCCATAGAAGAAAATATTTAAAAAAACTTGAAGGAAAGCCCAAAAGTGTTTTTTTTCTTGAACCTTTTTGATCAGAAATTCAAAACATTTCTTCTGTACATTCGTAACTATTTAAGGAATCTGACGCTGTTTTATTATTTAGTTGAGGCTTTAGTTGGACATTACAACAAAATCTTGGAGTGGACGTTGAATAGTTGTCAAAGGATTCCTTTGTCTCTGTTTTGTAACAGCTCGCAACTGCCGCCTATTTCAGACTATCCAATTTGAACCGAATATTCTAACTTGATGGGTCGCTTGAGCAACTGACAAGATGAGTTAATATTCTTGGTAAGGTTGGAATCTGGTTTACTAGCGGTTTACGATCTTTCTCTATTTTCAGTTCCTTTGGATTTCATATATTACAACTGTTTTTAATATACATATTACCTATTCAAATATTAATCGATCCAATTAATGTAAGCACTATGACATGTCCTTATTCAAACGATATTTAAGGAGAGTCATCGTCAGTATTTGCTATTATCGAATCGCTTTGGATGCGCCCTCAGCACTGCCGATCTTTTTAGCTATTATATGTAGTTAGTAAAATAAAAAGGTGAGCAAAAAATTAAGAAGTAATTCACAGGAGTTGCTACCGTTCATTTTTTTTCATGTATCTCAAAGATGAAAAAAAGGCATCAAATTACTATTCAAATTCTAGTCCGCAGTAAGGCACGGAGCTACAAGAACGCATTAAGCTTCAAATTACCAAGTTTGATCAAGTTGTTACCATAGTTAGGGCGGTAACATTTCCGTACTATGTACATCATAGTGTTACTTGAGTTTCCACGTAACTCTCTACTACATACTTAAGTGCTATCACAGATGACTGAATGTCTTGACGGAACTTTCTAGCAATCAATTGCATACATTGTTGCTATTGTTATATCCATTAAACATTTTATTACTCGACATTACGAGTTTTATTGTTAAAATTAATCAAGCAGCTGGAGCTAAAGTGGACGTTTGGTAGTTCTGATATCTTTAGTGTCATATTTTGATAAGGATAGAGATATTCACTTCGCAATAAGCGGAAAGTTTAAGGTCGATTTCAAAATTGAAAGTACTTTTACGTTTTTGAGTTTAATTGATACACCAAAACCGTACTAAAGTGATGGTTTGCAAAATGTGATAAATCGTGCCTACTGCAAATGAGTAAATGACCAAAAATTATTTTTTGAAATATCCATTATTTGTCGAAATTTTAAAGGCTTCGAGTATTCCTCAACTAACCATAGAGTGCGTAATACAAAACCTCAAATCTCCAATCGAATTTGACCCTAATATATTGCGTTAGAGAATCAGGATTATTATTGGCATGTACTGTGGGTTGTTGCTCCCCGGAGAGAATTTTGATATCGATATAGTCTGTTATAAGGTCCGCTCCGTAACTTACGGTCCCTTGCTGCCGTTTGCCTTTCTATTACAATTATTTTATCTTAGAGCGTAGAAGTTTTATTAAACCAGAAAAAGTATCTTTAAATTTGTAATGTCAAGAAGATATCTTGTATTTTTATGTCCTGTTATAAATAAATAATATTATAAAAATATATAATGTTAGTTGCAAATAGAGCCTTTTGCATTGTTTATTTGTGTAAAGTACGATCGAAAGAGAATAAAAGGTTAACGAAAGTAACTAATTTACATCGTTAGATAGTAACTGTTTTTGAGAAAAATGTCTACTATTCGTACATCATGTTAAAAAAGGTACACATTACTGTAGAGTAGTATATAGAAATATGCAGGGAAAATACTCATAAGTGAAATTTCAGCACGAATAAAGACATTTTGAGAATCAAAGAAACATCACAATAGAGAACATATTATACGTATTCGTAGCGTCGTTTTCGCTTTTATCTTTTCGTCACAATGAATGTAAAAGAGATGTCTTGTCTGCGATAAACAGCCTGCACGTTACATTTATATTTTTACTTTCCAAAATAAGGTATAACTCGAAAACCCCACCTAATATTCGTAACGTATTCTTTACGTCCACGAATTATTCCAACGGAATTGAGATGGCATTTCGTAAAAATGAGCCGTTTGAGTTTTAGTATGTTTGTCTTCAATTTCGGGTCGCGGTGGTTTTATTTTTTGGTTTGAAGATTGTGTCGATTGCATGCGGCTAGAGCTTTGAAACGTCGGCTGTCCCAATCTCTCCTTCACATCACTCCGCGTTTTGTACACTACGAATTTACATAAAGAGCCCCACTCGGTCCTTAGGGTACCTTTCCGGGTTTTCCATTTTGTGCTTGAATGCGACATAGCGACCGTGGTCCTAACTATACCTCGAATCTGGCGGAAAAGCGACCGCTACGTTTTATTCAAATCCAAATGAAATGGTTTTTTTTTTGACTCAATTGTACATTTTTCTAGTAATTGGAACTATAAACGCTTTTTTTCTTTACTCTTTTTTGAATGAACGTGATGAGATAAAATTATTTTGTTTTAGTTCGTAATTGCCTCATTTCCTGTTATATGCTTTTATTTTTTTCTTAGATGGGTGGATGAGCTCACAGCCCACCCGATGTTAAGTGGCTACTGGAGCCCATAGACATCCACAACGTAAATACGCGAACCACCTTGAGATATAAGTTCTAAGGTCTCAGTATAGTTACAACGGCTGCCCCACCCTTCAAACCGAAACGCATTACTGCTTCACGGCAGAAATAGGCGGGGTGGTGGTACCTACCCGTGCGGACTCACAAGAGGTCCTACCAATAGTAAATTGAGTATTCTATACCATCATCTAATTGTTACTTGACTGAGCTACGAAATATTTTAAGCCTTCGCTGCTATCTAAATCACACAAAATATTGTTAAAGGGGTTCTCGGCATGATTTTAATCATTTAATAAATGGGTAATAACAAAAACTTTTTACAGAAAACATAAGTATGATCATATATTATTATCGTGCTCACCTCAAAGTTCTACCTATTCGCCAACGTCGTAATTTACGTGCACTGCCTACTCTTCATTCTTTACTTCTGTCTCCCAATCCTTCTTCCAATCAAACCCCCTATTTTTAATACCTTCACTCCAGCCATGATCGGGTCCTACATTCCCTCCATAACCTATTAATTGGTTGTCCCACACTTAATTCTAGTAATTCTTTTTTTTTTTTCGTACCGTCTGCTCTACTATGGAAAACGCTCCCGAGATCCAGACCATTACTGACTGATGCGTGTACAAGTTAAGGGTTCGGCGAATACTGTTAGAAAAGTTAGCGGACCTGTCATGAATTTATTAAATCGTCTCAAACTTTTTCATCTGTGTGTTGCATGTCGCGTGACGGTCGGCAGCGGAGCAGGGATAAAGTGAAAGGCACTCATCAGAGCAGCCAAGGCCAATATGGCGGCGCCTATAGCTCGCAGCAGCTGACCGTGTAGTGTATAGACTATTACTCATTTGTACCAGTACTTCACGCTATTATGTTTGTTTTTTTAATATGTGTATATAATCTAAATAATTGTTAAGTATTGTGTATGTCGTACTCTAAGACACAGAGTTCAATAAAAATATTAGTTGGAGACTTAGTCTACTTTTATCGTTTCCATCATTCCAATTTTTCGAGTATAAAATTAAGATTGACAAGCGATTTTTGTACCCTTAATGAAATATTATTCTAAATTTTTTTAGTTAAATGTTTATAATGTGAAAAAAAATTTCACTTTTACCGTGGTTTCATAAAACCACACAATCCTTTTTTTGATAATATTATATAATATATTACTTTAAATATTGTTTAATATAATGTATATAATTAATACAAGAGGTGTTAATAATAATAATAAATAAGTAAATAAATAATTTTGCTAAAATAGCTAATATTCTGAAATAAAATTCAGCCTAATAACGACTGCGGAATTTAAAACTCTTAATTCTATAGGTTAACTGTAAAACCTACATGTAAAGGTCTCCCTGTCTGAAATTCTGTTAAAATTTACTTCATTTTCAAAATTTCTGCATAAAATCTAAATTTTACTTTAATTTAGTAATGGAGCAAGTCGTTCGCCTTTGATGTACATATTTGCTTTTAGCTGACGTCCAGGTGTCAACTGGAAAAGACGTAAGAAGCTCAAGTCAGGGCACTGAATGTTAATGGAATATGTTTATTGATATAAATTTGATACAAGTACTTAATAAGGACTTTCTAATTATTATTTGTACTCATTTACCATTACCAACAAAAACAAAGCCTATAAAAATAAATTATGGTAAACACACTCCTCATTTTATTTCCTAAATTCTATGAATGTGCTAGGCTCACTATCATTTGTTTAATGTGCTCAAATCAATGACATAATGTGAATAACTGCCGCCATTTAACTTGATGCAGAATATACTTAGATTTATCTGTTCTTTAGCTTGTCGATATACTCAAACAAATAACGAATACCAGAAAAAAAACAATACCAGAAATAAAATAATATATAATTTTCCTTTTGGCGATAAATTAAAACTGACTGTATCAGAAACTTTTCGCGAGTGATACTCATCAATATAACAGTAGTTCTATAGTAGTTTTGTTATATTTTATTCTGATGAAAGTTTTCACTATATTAATTTTCGTTGGCTAACGAAATACTTTTTAGTAGGTCAACTGAGGCGCTTTCAAGCTGAATGAATCGGCACCATTGATTTCCCAAGCGCATGGTTGAACTGTAAAACCAAACTTGGTTTATAAAAATATGGAGACCTTTCTCAAATAATAAATATGTAGGCGGCTACGTAAGTACTAGTTTGGACTAATTGGATAAAGATTTTTAACACCCACCACCCACCACAACGAAATTAAAAAAAATGTGTGGCATAGTAGGATACCGGATAGGAACAAAGTTCCCTATTATAAAAATGTTAATTTTAAGTTCAATTCGAGGTATAAAGAAAATCATTATTCGGATATACATTTTTTATTAGGATTTTTTTATTGATAAAAATAAAAATTATCGCAAGGGTCAACCACTCCGCAGTGCAATAAAGCAGCCTCGCCTTGGGGGAACCGCTTGTATGATCACGGTATCCTCTACGCCAGGTAAGTATGATTTAGCAAGAGAAATACGAGAACGTCTATCAACTGTGTAACATCTCGTCACCGCGATTCAGGAATTGTTGAATTTATGTGCAGCGATCAGTTGACAACAAACTAAATAGAAAAAAACGTTACGGACGTTTTTTCCCGGTCAGGGTACCACTCCGCATCGTCCTATAAGGAACTTCGTTCCAAAAATTAAAAATAAATTACGAATTTACGAATCGATCAGGAGAAAGGAATCCAATACATTGTACAGATTGGTGCTATATTACCCTTAATAATAACCTCGTCGGAGTGCAAGCCGATGATAGAACACTCAGTACAATGTTCTGCTCTACAAAGATCTAGACAGCTCAGAGCGTCTCTATAGACAAATTTTTTTGATTTCCTTTTATTATCCTCACAATAAAATATAGCACGGTAATTCATAGAGCAAGCTTGTGGTTGTTAAGTTTCTCTAGACTGCCAACCTTCTCAATCGGTGGCTAAGTACCATTTCAGATTCTAATGTTTTCAGCTTCAGGAATGAAAATCGGAATCCAAACTTCTACGCATTCTATTATGTTCCGATGATGATTACAGAGTGTTATGGTTATAGTCAGTGAAAATAAGGTATTTGATTATATATTTTTGTTTATTTATTTACATTTTAATAAAACATAATAATAATAGTTACGAAATAGGTAAAAAATTAAATTAAACTAAGGCACTGTTTATTTGAGAATGTAATATCTTATAACCGACTCTAACAAGGAGATCAATACAGAAAAAATAAAAAATAAAAACCTTACAGATTTTTTTACATTGTCTCTATAGTCAGTGCTTAAGTTGTTTTATTAACACGAATTTATTAGCTCACTAGCATCTATCCATTAATCAATAAAACGAAAGCCGTTGCCTATTTTTTATCTAACAGTTTTGAGGCTGTGTTAGACCTTGTATCAAAGATTTTACTACAAATGTTATAAATATTATATATCTTTATTATGTGGAGCTTTATAGTTTGAACACATAATTTAATAAATGAACGTAATAAGCCATGATTTTGTCTACAACCAAGCCACGTTTGATTTAATCAATGAGGATAGAATTAATATCCTGAATAGAAAATCGAATTAAGACCCTTAACACCCGTATCCTAAGAGTGTTTACTCTATCACGGAATGTTGTTTTATTCATGTACCGATACAGGTTTACCTCCATTTATCAAAGCAGAGATTGCTGGACCATAAAATGCTTCATCAGAATATCAACCTAACCAAACAAATGACCCTAAATATTATGAATTATGTTATGTATTTCTCCATGAGTGATGTTCACCGTCGGCTATTGTTGTTCTTAATGCAGTTAGGGTTTGATAAACTATGAGAATATTGTGTTAGGTACTTGAAGCAAAGCGCAATAAATACCGGAAAATTCATTTAATGTTTTCCCAATTTAATAGAATAATAATTTCGTATAGTAAACCATACAACTCAGTATAATTTGTCCATATCTTTACTCTCACGTAATACATATAAAACGAATTATATCTATGACATATCTATTTCAAACAGCTTACGAATAATATATTGGAATTATTAAAGTTGAACGATTTTTTTTTCAATAACAACAATAACATTTTCGAAGATTGACGAAATTGTTCTAAATGGTATAAACGGTTCAATTTAAGGAATAGGTATTCAATTTTAATTGGCGGCTTACAAACGCTGATTTGAATGTTTTATGATGCTTAAAGTACACTACGTAATTAGGGAGCTGTTACAAAATACATATTGAAACTACATCAAATTGAGGTAAGTCATATTTTGTAAGCAAATATTTAAATTTTACTTTAAATTAAAAATCTCAATAACCATTTCTCGCTATTTCAAGGCTGAAGAATTTGCTATCGATTGCATATAGTGTTTTGAATGAAAAACCTCATGTGAATTTAAATTGGAGCATACTTTTAACATCTTAAATAAAATTGTTTGCTATATGTACAGATGAGATGCTGTTAAAATAAATTATTTGAAAGATCTAAAAAAATTTATTCAGTAATACATCAGTGAATTGTTTGAAATTAATTGTTTTAATTAAATCATACATATTTAAAGACGGGACTTAGATATCGTCAATATAAATAGAGTCAATCCCTCCCAATCAGAGAGATCCCTGAAAATAAATGGAAGAAATGTAGCTCCTGAGCTTTAGCTAGTTGTTCCAATCTACAGTAATATAGAAATAACTGATTTAGTTGAAAGTGATTTTTAATAATATTATATAAATATTTTTGATAATATTGTGTAATATTTCAGAAGTTATTGTTTTTAATCAGAATCGTCATTTTATTCGCATATTATTATAGTATTCGATTTGTGTAATTTTTTACATTAAATGTATTCAATAAATAGAATAATTAGTTTCACCATATTAGTTACCAGCATATTAGTTAGTAATTTCACAGAACCCGAATTTTATGCAACCAAAATAAGACTATTTATTTTTTATGTTCAGAAGAAAATTGGATTGTCGGTACCTATTCTATTTCTTCCACTTAACAACTCCGTATCAAGAGCTTATTCTCTCCAGCCGTAAACTTTACTGCCAGGATGAGAAAGAACTTCAGATAAAGGTATTTAGTAATGTTTACGTTCGATAAAACTTCGGCGTCCATCTAAGCCCAGTATTTATAGTTATTTATGTTCCTTTTACCAACTTTAATCCTTTCTTTTTCATTGATAAGGAAGGCTCCGGGTCTCGCAAACTTTGGGCCGCTGTTCAGAGAATAAGCGTTCACTTTATTGTGCTTATAAAAGGTAAGAGGTAACCTAAATAATAAACGGTTATGGTCTCTGAAAAAGTTAAGTTTAAAAGTTATAATGGTTGTAATTTCGTTCGGACTTGCTTTTGGTTTTAAGGCGGCCATGTTTTAATTTGGTTCAATTAGATTTTAGATAACTTTTTCTTTACTTTACTTTAGACGTATAATTTTTTTTCTGGTGTTGATCGCTTCTTAGATAATGTAAGGTTTTAATCATTCAATCCCGAATAAGTACACGTATAGACCTTTTAAATACTAGCATTTTGCTCTATATCTATTTCCTAAATAATTTAATAAATAGTTTATCGTTGGTTATCAGTATAAGGATTAAGTAAAGTCTTTACTGATATAATATTTTTTAAGAAACGAACGAGTTTTATAGTAAGGATATTAATAGGATGCTTTGATAATGATGTCAGGAAGAATGTTCTACGTAAGTTTATTCTACGTAAGATCTCTGAAAATACCAGAATTATAAATACATTTTCTAATACTTGTAGTACACAAAGAAAAGATTCAAGTTATTAAATATCAAAAATAGGCATGTATTTAAATATGCAAAATATTCAAAATATTCTTTAAATCTATTATCTTCGAAAGTTTTTCTTTCGTTAAACAGGTTTATTACGATTACTTTTGTCGTAACTTTCTAAAGTTGAATTTCATGTTTCTATAAAATGGGTTTTAGCGTAGCAAAAAATACACCGCACCGAAATATTTAACTCCCCAAATCTAAATCTCAACAATGATAAAGCGTCCAATACGTCTATTTTATAAACAGGCAAAGCTACTCAATATTCGTTTTCGAATACATTTTTGACGTGCATTGTACCTACTTCCCATCGGCGGGTCCCTAGAGGGTTGAGTATGACAGCTTCAACCAGGTAATCCATTAATACGGAATAAGCGGTCCCAAAAAAATAATAGATGATGTGACGTTCGAAAGAAGTTGAAATTCCATAACAAAAATACTTTCGACATAGCATTTGACTTGTGTACGTATTCAATTTGTATATAGCCATAGCAGAAATATATAGTAAATATTAACACTTTGACGTCGAAAGTCCATACGTATCGGACATATAGCTTAGTTTTAAGTTAGCTTTAGAACCGTAAAGGGTTAAAGAATAGAAGTACGCATTTGGCCCTAATGAAAAGTACTATTTCGGTTTAATCTTGTGTTCATTATTTACATTTTATTATACGTTTCAAATAGTTTACAGTTTTCTAGTTTCATACGTACACATTAAGAAACTATTTAAGTAGCTATTTAGGTTCGCATATCCTATGTTCTTTCAGAAAAAATATTTAGTACGAAAATTCATTAAAATATATGAAGTCAAATATCAAAAGGAAAATATCGAACGAGCAAAATGGCAGGAAAAATCATTTGATTTAGTTCAAATAAAACCGTTCAATGTTCATATCTATCGTTTATTTATGAGCGAATGGTAAATTAATAAATCGTTTGACTAATCATTTTTAAATTAAAATCATTATAACCGTTCATCCCGTTATCATGAAACAAATTAGTCTTTCAAAAAATATAATTTTCTACGGGGATACTACGAACAAAGATTTGTGAAATCTTATCTACATGATTTGTGTTCAATTTCTTATCATTAAAATGTAACAATGTAACAATTACAGGGCGTAATTTCAGAAGCTGAAAAGAAAATAATGAAAAACATTTCGGAGTCGAGCTTCGTTTCAGTCCATACAGATTTCGTGAAAATTCTAAAAACCAAGGGAGCATTTAAAAAATAAACAAATTTCAAAATGGTTTTGAAAAAATGAGAGGTAATTAATTCAATTGATTTAAAGTTTAAGTCATGTTATTACTGGTGGTAGGACCTCTTGTGAGTCCGCACGGGTAGGTGCCACCGCCCCGCCTATTTCTGCCGTGAAGCAGTAATGCGTTTCGGTTTGAAGGGTGGGGCAGCCGTTGTAACTATACTTGAGACCTTAGAACTTATATCTCAAGATGGGTGGCGCATTTACGTTGTGGATGTCTATGGGCTCCAGTAACCATTTAAAACCAGGTGGGCTGTGAGCTCGTCCACCCATCTAAGCAATAAAAAAAATGTAGTTTTTGTCACCATGAAGGAACAAATATATTTTAATAAATTATTCCCTTATCTTATTTTTCAATAAGAAGCGCAACGGCAAAATAGTGGTTCTATGACAAGATAACTGCAACGTTCTTCACGGTGCGTCCGCCAGCATTGTGACGTGCATTACACAAATATTTTATTTTTCCATCCCAACACCTCAAACTTGCGTTTTAAACGCCAATTTGTTTTTAACTACAACAGTAGAGCTTAACCACATCCAGCTGATCCTGTAGACCGAATGATAAACAGTCGACATCGCCCAAAACACGTCATTACGGATCCTCCCGATCCATTAACGGTGCTTTTAGGTACCACAAGCACCGGTCACCGTCCTCGTCGAACCCGTCGCTTGCGACAAAGGGTTTGACGAGCGAATTAATCCATAGACACAACCCACTAAGTTTCGCGCCGGATCTTTTCAGTGGGTCGCGTTTCCAATCCGGTGGTAGATTCTGCAAAGTACTGCTCTTGCTAGGGTCAGGGTTAGCATCACTCCGGCTTGAGCCCCGTTAGCTCACCTACTAGTTAAAGTTACGCTGAAATAGCCTCTTAAAGAAAAAAAAACACTACACTGCTAACTACTCATTTTTTGAGTCAGAGGGAAATCGAAGAGTTCTAGACTAGAACTATCTAGGGCATATCGGAGATAAACCGACTTTAACATTCACAATGCCTGTCATTCAAAAACCCACGTTTGGGTTTCAGCTGAGTGAACTCATCTGAGACGGGCAGGCGTAAGCAATTCTAACGATGCGCATTTCATAGTTGGCGCCACGATCACTGACCTCTCGGTCGACCAGCTATCCGAAAACTGCGATATCATAACGCCATCTCGTGCACCCGTAATATCTCGCTGGATCAGAACCAACGTGGGCTGGATAATGCAGTCATCCGTTATCCGCCACAACCCACCATTAAAAACTCTTTCGAAATATCCTTTGAAGAACTATGCAATACTGCCGAAGCTGCGTGTGGAGTCAATTTCGGTACCCGAGTGTTTGTGGTACATATAGTCTTTGAAAGACCTCTAATTTTTGCGGCTCCAATCATAGGTAATGCAATGATCAAAAGGTGAGAGTAGAATAGCTTCAAGTACTTAACATCGAAATTCCAGTTTAAAATACGAATAGCACTAAAAAGATTAAGAAAAGTTCTGCAAATTGGAAATTATGTTTTTTTTTTGTAAAGGAAGGATTACTGGGGGCCCTGAGATCTTTCCCATTTTGGAACTGATGTCGAAGACAATAATGGTTGTTTTACGGTTGCAATTCAAAAGTAAAATAAAAGACAAAATTCAAACTTTTTACATATCTTATGAATGGCCGTATCTGATTTCAAATGGTTATTGGATGCAATCAATGTCACACTGTTAACTTTGTCACCCGTCTCAACTTCGATCAACAATAGTAACTATTGTTGATCGAATCGTCTCAATTATCAAAGCCGGTATTCTATTCTCACACCCGAACGGACGAATGTTTCGGAGCACAAGGAGGCAGACCAGTGATGCCAGTTTATTAATTCTGTGCTTTTATTTCTTGCACACAATTCATTAACATTTCACCGTGAAAGTCGTTCGTGAACAAAAGAACATCAGAATCTAGTTTTATTAAATAGGACAATTCGTTTACCAAAAAAGGTTTCGCACGAAATAGAAACAGCGTTAAAAAATTACCGAAGCAAGAAAACTACGATTTCACGTTCAGTACCGCCAATCCTAGGAATATTCTGGGTGTTATTTTTTAAGAAAACTTGGGAACTGTGGGCGCGTTAATATTTCAGGCACGTCTCAAACGCTCGTTTGTGTAAACTTTGTGAATAAATCATTGTCTTTGGGACAAGAAGATAGTGCGTGTTGCTTTGGAAAATTTATTTTTATGTATTTTTCGGAATTTGAATACTCATAAAATTACCCTATTCCTGTCATGTTGCTTTTATGAAACCGTGAATAATATTTGGCAAGAAGCTGTTGTTATGTTTTGTTATAAAAATATTGTTATTTTACGGGAACTGACAATAAAAGTTTTGGTGAAAAGTTATAATTATCTGGTTGCATAAACTTAAGTGCATATAAGAGTACTTACAGTTGCATTGATGGTCAACGGTCATTGTCACTTAAGAACGTGCAAGAGATATACATATTAATATTTAAATCATTATTCCCATCGAATAACATGTTATGTGGTTTAAAACAAAACAAAAATGCTTAATAGTCAAACCTAACTAATAATAAATTTCACATTTTTCATCCTGTTAATACTAATTGGCCAGGACATTAGACTGAAGCTATCAGAATAACGTACTGTCGTCGACCATGCGTGTGCGAATTTTCAAGTTAATCGGCAGTCTTAGAGTCGATAATAATGACGTTCAAAATTCAAAGCTTATAAAAGCATGTTAAGTCTTTTAGATAGGTTTTTTGTTGAATGTATTTTCATTAACATTCTAAAAACAATATTTAAATTTTCAAAGATAACAATTGCTACTATTTGTCATTGAAAGGAGTCAGTCTTTTGGTTCTGAAAACTATAATAGATTATTAGCTAGTTAGGTAGTTAGCACAATATTCATATGTCGAGGAATAACACATGAGTTGTAGGTCCGTGACGATAGGAACTATAAAGTATTTTAAACGTCAGAAATTATGTAAGTCCAGGATCCACGGACTATTTTTGCACTTGATTACTACCAAGCTAATTTTCCGTGAGTAGCTTCATTTTGATGAGACCCCCAACTATTTCCTGTTCGAAAACTCTCGATTGTGGTAGGTAATAGGGGTAGCAGGGATAAAATATGTTGATTTGATGATTCTCAAAAATTTATTACTAACTGGGTTTTTTCTGTTATAGCCGATGATAATTATCTAAATTATTTGAAAAAATATTTGTCCTACAAAACGTATGGTTTGATCAAAGAGTCCCCTCCTTTCAATATGTATTGATAATGAGGTCGTCAAAAATTATTATTAACCAGCTGATTTTTTTTAATTAGCTATAATTTATGTAATTTAACAGTCATATTGTTCTACGAATCGCGTGGTACGTTATCCCGGACCCACGCTCAGAAATTGTTAATACCACAAGACAATTTTTTTCATTACTAACTACTAAATGACAAACAAAAGCAAGATTAAACACCAAAGTAATTTTAATTGTGGACAATTTCAATATTTTCGACAAGCCAATATAAATTCTGTTCGCTGTTTTTACTGAAACACATTCAATTTTAGTTCAGTCGGTTTAGCACAAAACAAATAGCGTGCACAATAGACGGCCCCTAACAATAGATCTCATTTTTTTCATATTTTTCCAGGAATGGCCCATTATCCCTTATTTATCGCGCAAAGTCTCGGCCCTCATCTCAACTCTTTAGAACATAATTCTTTACCCTAAAAATAAAAATGTCCTTATAGTGTATAAACATGAAAATTGTTGAAAAATATAATAATAATGCTTTAGTTATTTTTATTGGCGTACAGGCTAGCTAGTCATAGCTAGATCTCATATAGTATTAAACGCTCATCGAGATTGAACTAAAATGAAACAATGCATTTTGAAACACTTTAAAAACGCTCTACTCAGAATCTTTGTTTGGTGTTAATTATAAAAAACATTTTCCTTACAATTCTAAAAGAAAGTTTGAAAGGTTCTCCAAATGAAAGAATACAAGGAAGAAAGATATTTTTATTTTTATTGTCTCATTTTAACAATAAACATGCAACAGAAACTCCAAACACTGCCTCAACGCAAAAACTTGGGGTTTTAAGCTTACTTTAACTGGAAAGTTGGAAGAATGACACCGAGGGAACAGAAATGTCTCGCAATTCCACTGCTCGAGATGAGATGCTTTCCTGAAGTTTTTGCTAAAGGAAGTTGCTCAAACCGAGAGCCATCCGTTTATAATCGAGGCGGACCGAGACAATACACCGAACCGGAATAGTCAAAAGGCTAACTTTTGTCAGCCACTGACGGTTGCTTTACCGGAACGTTGTTTGTTCTAATTAAAAACTCAAGGTGTCCTGGGTATTTTAATTAGATTCCATTTTTATTAGAAATTTACAATATTTCATTAAAAAATCTGGCAATTGTTTTGGGATNGCCATCCGTTTATAATCGAGGCGGACCGAGACAATACACCGAACCGGAATAGTCAAAAGGCTAACTTTTGTCAGCCACTGACGGTTGCTTTACCGGAACGTTGTTTGTTCTAATTAAAAACTCAAGGTGTCCTGGGTATTTTAATTAGATTCCATTTTTATTAGAAATTTACAATATTTCATTAAAAAATCTGGCAATTACAAATGCTTTTGGGATTCTGGCGTTGGTTAGACGTTCACGATTAAAGTTGAAAACAAAAATAATAGTTTTGGAACGAAGTTCCTTATGGGACGATGCGGAGGGGTATCCTTACCGGGAAAAAACGTCCGTAACGTAAGATTTTTATTAGTAATGCACACAGTGTACGACTTAACTTTGTAATAACGTACAAAAAATAACATATTTTTTATCATTCATTGACCACGATCTCAGAGCGTTCGTTTGCGCAATACACTAACTCTTATGCAAACAACCGTGAATGAAGTGTACCACAATAAGTTCGCACGTTACTGAATGACAGTGGGCTGTTGCGAAACCTCCAGTTTTATTTTCTTTATACCTCGAATAGAACTTAAAATTAATATTTTAAAATAAGGAACTTCGTTCCTATCCGGTGTCCCACGACACCACACATCTTTTTTTTATACATATTATAAATCAACTCCAATAATTAGTTAGTTATCTCAAATAAATAAACAAATAATTAAATTTAAAAAATCCAAGCGTAAAAATCTTTATCAAAGATTAATCAACTGGATGTACTAGAAAAGGCGACTCTCAGAGCGTTTACGATAGGGTTGTCGCATATGCGGTTTGTTCGGGAAATGAAAATCGGCGGCGCACATCCTTTCCGGGTGTCGGTAAATTGGAATACCGACACCTGTGCTCGTCGTGTTTTTGAAACAACATTTCCCCTTCATCCGCTGAACTTGTTTTACTGATGTATCTGTGTGCGGTTTATTGTTTATCAAGTGCTGGGAACACTTACGCAGATTTTTTTAAATTAAAAGTAGTCTGCGTTTATAGAATTTCGAACGAAATTCGAAGATTGCTTCTACATATTTTTGGGCTTCGATTACTAAATTACAGAAAATGGTAAACTACGGTAAACACGGTAAATTATTGATTAATTTTTCAGACTGTCTGTCTTTTTGTTCGTATGTCATCGCTTATTTACTTGAGGAATGCTGGATGTTTTGAAATTGTGATCAGGAATGACACTTCAAATGTGAAGTCAAAGTCACAGAACATAACTGAAAAGGCTTTAAAAAAATTACCTTTATGTTTACTGCTATCGAAAGAGGGCGAATCTCCATCATGAATGTTTGATCGAAAATAATTGATACCATCTACGTCTTTTAAGAGTCACCACGTAAAATTGTTATTGTATAATGCAATACAGTCACTACTGCGGGCTTACCGATATTTAGTTCACACAAAATAAAAGAGGCATGATAGATAAATCTGATTATAAAAATTTAGTTATAAAACTCGAGAACATAACATAGAAAAACACGAAGAACCTTTTCATATAATCGGCAAAACTTTAGACGCAGCAAACTTCAATTTAATTACTTAGTTAAGCCCTCACGCCAAGTTGCGTGTTTCATTAAGTGTAAACAGATTAAATAAATAGTGTATACGTATATTTATATTAAATTGGGAACAATCATTTCGGTCCTTGTAAATCCTATTTGCCACGTACAAATGCTCGACATATTATTACTAAAATACAATTTACGTAGGACACACCGACATAGAGTAGTTCATGCAGAAGGAAACATTTGTAAATTAGATAACTTTTAATGCAATATATTATGCAACTAAACATTCAGTGCATATTCGCGCGTAACAGATATTTGGTCAAAATAGTGAGATGATGATCAAAATAATGATTTAAAATTAACCACTTTACTGTTTTCGACTTTACATTATTGACGAGTATAAAGCTACAACGCAGTCTCTAGGGTCCAGGGACCTAGACTTAATCGCTGAAGACAGCGGCATCCCTCACGTCTCGAATTTTCTCCTAAAAAAATTCATATTTAATATAGTTACTTTAGAACGTTTTTTGACGCCTCTGAATTCAAACACAAAATTATTGAATTACACAAAACACAATTTAACTAGTTTAAGGTATATAATCTGTAAAGTTACATATTCTTTACGAACCGATCGACGTGTTGAAACCTCGACGCACTTTCAGAGTTGAGAATTAATTAATCTCGGATTTAGGAACCCTCACGGCAGCGCGAGATATAACGAAGCTGTAGACACATACTATATCACAAAATGACGTAAGTGTACGACAGTTTTGTAACCCTTCTGTATTGGATCGGACCGCAAATATTAAGGTACGTTCTTTGATACAAGGTCTTACACAAGTCTGGGTCGTAACAGTATATCTAACGTCTAGTAGATTAATTAGTTGTAGACGAGCTAGTGAGGTTTAGCCACGTGCTTGATATAATTATATACGCTACCGGGTTTATTAAATGCTTTCATGTGGAGTTTCGCTGATATTAATAAATTGCATATCAAAATTGGCTGCGTTATTATGAGTTTAATATTGAATATTAATTTATTCTGTTTTAGATACGGGTTGCAGTGATTGCCTTACACTAAGCTATCGAGAAATTATCTGATTAGCTTATGAAAAGGGTTTTTAATTGCTATTGGTGAACCAACTCATGGCCCATCTGGTGTGAAGTGGTTATCGAAACATAAAGGTCACTATGTGTCACTACGTCACTTGATGACCTTGAAACATGAGGTCTAAGTCACAATTGGATAATGTAACGGCAGACCCACTTTTCAAATCGAAATGCATTACCTTTTCACGGCATAAATAAGCAAGGTGGTGGTACCTACCTACTCAGACGGGATCACCAGATGCCCTATCGCCGGTAAGCACCATGATATTAAAAATAATCAACTTTCATAAGGAGTACTCCTTTTAGCAGTGTTACTCGCTAGAGCTCGGAATAAATAAAATTTTCACCAAAATACAAATGACAAATCTATTTAACACTTACACTTAAGGAACACTTTACAATTCTCAATTCACTTCTTTCGCTTCGCTTCAGGTGATCTGTTCGCTGTTTCGCTTAGACTAGAACCGATTACTAACTGCCTCCATGTGATCCCTGTAACGCTTATATTGTCGATACAGTCTACAATTGTCGAGAATATTCCCGATAGGACGAGTCGTTTCGATATGTGTTTCCACTATTTGATAATAGATGGCGTTACACTTCTCGAGCGTTCTCGATATTACTAGTTCTTTTGATATTCGTTTCTGCTATTTGATGACAGATGACCTTATTCTTACCACCGTAGCAGAATTGTAAAATGGAAACTCAGATTTAAACATGAATTACAAAATATAACTTCTTGTCCTTATTCCACATAATGTGGAGTGGCCGCAGTATGAGTTTTACGGTTACATCTCTAGTTTTCCCCCCTACCTGTTCGCTAGTAGTCTAACCCGTTAGGCTATAGCCTAAAACCCCTATTCCTGCTAAGCGCGGGAAAGGAAAAGGGACTTTTCTCTTTCTACCTTTGGTATTTCTTTTAGTTCATCTGTTTTTGATTCTATGATTTACATTTATATTACATACATTTTTAACTGTAACATTTGAATAAATGCTTACACTGAAATTTAGATTTTCAAATAACAAAACAGAAAAAAGTCACATTTTATTCGTTTTTCTACCTTTTTATAATAACAAAAATTAAAACATTTTAACATCACAGTGTTAATTTTTTTTAATTCATCCTGGTTATATAAGACATACTTGAATGATAAAATGAAAAACACCTTTTGATTTTGATTCATTCATTCTCATTCACTTTACTCAATCAATCTAAAGAATGTTATGCTAACGAATTGCCGTATAATTATTAAAGTTATGTCAGTAAAATTCTTAATAAACCATGCATGCGTCTGTCGACTGAGATTCATTAGCGTGCTCTGTCGAGCCCAACACTTTGACTTGATCATAACCAAGTTTCTAGTTACATCAATGAATGCTCCTTTGATAAGATTTACGTCAGGCGATATCTTTTAGTGATTATTTGTTTAAATATATCCATACGCTAATGGGAGTATGTATTATTATGGGTATGTGTTTACAATTCAGATAATAAAAAAATTACCGATGAGCTTGAGCAATAGGAAATAACGTAAATAAATTTTAAGTCATAGAGACCTATGTCCTACTTCAAAGAGTTTTAGACTTCGATCTCTGGCCAACCGGACAGCCGTGATGATTAAGGTTTATATGCATTAAGAATAAGGTTTTTTTTTCTCTTGACATTTATATATGACGACATAATGATTAATAAAAAATCTTCGTCGTAAAAAAGTCGTATAGATTTGAACTTGTCATAACAGATTTGTACTCCATTTTTTTGTTCTTACAGTTCAGATTCTGGTTATTACCTGCAATATCAACAGCTGTATATTTCAATAAATGTTTCAGTACAATGTATAGACCAACATCGATATAAAGTTATCTGAAATTTAATTAAAAATAATATAAATTTAACAATAAACGTATATTTTATGATTGTTACCAAGCTTGTTGGAAATCATAAATCGATTGTAATCTAATCCATTCCAATTCAAATATTTATTTCAAAGATTACTAATTGAACTGTTATTGTATTATGGACCGTGTTAATATAACGAAAAGGGACGATAATCAATTAAAAGCCGATCATTCGGCAATACCGCACGGTTCGGTTCACAAATCGAAACAGGCCAATTTCATATGTCAATAGGGCTTTCGTATGGAAACCGCATAGTGGTCTAGGCAAAGGTGGTCTTAGCAATTAACAGATAGCCTTCATCTCTGACAGCGCAATACACACGAATGATAAGAACGAGCAATCACTCAACGACAATTGTTCATTAATCATATTTAGGTTAATCTCTTGTACTTAAATTGGCTATTTTTTATTAATTAATATTGACAGGCTTACCTAATATTTTAAGTCCATCGGAGTCCTTAGATAACAAAAAGTGAATTCTTTCAGCCTTTTATTTTAGGTGTAAGTCTTGGCTTTGTCGAATCAACTCCTTAACTTAGTGATTAATTTATAGTGAATAATTATATAAACATGTTTGTCATGGAATCCAGATTCGATTCACTGTGTGTGTGTGTTTTTTTTTTATTGCCCTTGTAAGCAAACAAGCATACGGTCCACCTCACGGTGAGTGGTTACCGTCGCCCATGGATTTCAACAATGCAAGGGCAGAGCCAAACCACTGCCTACCGCAATTGTTTGGAGTCCGGATTTATTTGTTTTTATCTTACATATGTGTTTCTCGTACCCAAAACACAAGACGAATCCCTAGATTGGATCGTTGAATGCCGTGAGTGTGTTTAAAAATTAACAAACGAAATTCCGATCGCTTTGTGCCAAAAATAGAACAGATAGAGGTATCGGCGAGGCCTTAAAACACGTTGCAGTGTTCAGAACAGAAATTACATAGAAGACTGGAAGAATTTTGGAAAACAAGAAAGATGATATTACTATTGGATACACGTCTCTTCTAATTATTAGAAACACATTAGAAATGGTGTAGGACCTCTTGTGAGTCCGCGCGGGTAGGTACCACCGCCCTGCCTATTTCTGTCGTGAAGCAGTAATGCGTTTCGGTTTGAAGGGTGGAGCAGCCGTTGTAACTATACTGAGATCTTAAAACTTATATCTCAAGATGGGTGGCGCATTAACTTTGTAGATGTCCATGGGCTCCAGTAACCACTTAACACCAAGTGAGCTGTGAGCTCGTCCACTCACCTAAGCAATAAAAAATAATAATAAAAAATATAAGATCTTTTAAGATTTCCTGGCTCATACAGTTACGGTCTAGTTCATGCTTTAAAGTTGTCATGGTCTAAAGCAGTCTTTCCCAAAGTGGGCGATAGCGCCCACTTGAGGCCGCTCTAGGCCTAATGGGGGGCGGTAAGAGACCCAGAAAAAAATGGGGGCGTTGTGTAGAGGCTTGGGAGGCGATTTTTAATTTCATCTAGGAGGACTCTTAGACACGATTGAGCTCTCGCTATAGTGGTTTTTAAGAAGGTAGAAAAAATGGGGCGCTAAAAAATAATTTATTCTCAAAGTGGGCAGTAAACAAAATAAGTTTGGGAACCACTGGTCTAAAGGATAAGACGCCTAGCGTACTCGTATCTAGCTATGAGAGTATTTCCTTTGTTTATATATAATCAATACAGCTTTCCCTTTTCCCATTTAATTCTGTACTTATTACATGTTCACCAATGATTTCTACGATGAAAGAATAACATAATGCTATAAAATGAGCTATAATTTGCACAATTACATTTGCAAAAGCTGTCTTTGTAAGCTAGCAGGGGTATCCTACCTATTTTTGGTAAGAAGCAATAGCTAAGGATACCCTTGCGTTTCCTACCTATTTTTGGCGAGAAACAGTAAAATAGTCAATTTAACAGCAGTTAGAGCGTTATCCTAGACCTTGTGTTCAAAGTGCGTAACGTTATTGACGTTATTATGCCTTCCGTAACGATTTAATATCAGGTGAGCTGTGAATTGATTCATTGGTTTATGCAATTATTATTATTTTTCCCGCAAAAAGCATTTAGTTGCATGTAAAAATGAGTTTTAATTGAGATTTGTAAATAGGCCGTCTTGGATGCTCTACTATTAAGTAACACGTGTGTGCTTGGTTGCCGTGGGCTCTTGTTAATAGGCAGTAAGGCCGCGCTTATGTGCAAGGTTGAAATAACAATCGAACGAGCCGATGAATTGATGCAATCCGAATTAAAGGGTAATCTAAACTCTAAACGGCAAGCAGCATTCACGATAATATAATATCACGAATTATCAGTAACGAGTTAACGCATAAAGAACCATAAGACGGATTTTTTTTTAAATTAAAACTAAACTCGGACATTAATAACAGATATTATCCATAATATTAAAAGTACACAAAACATTCATAGGTATATGTATGGATTTTTAAATAGGCCTCAGTTTTTAATCACTGTTGTAAAACTTCATCAACCAAACATCAAACCCAAACTTGGTAAGTAATAGTTAATCGGGAAGTAATGTAGTTAAATACAACAACGTAAGATTGTTTTTAACAATTGTTTTTGATTATACATATTTTTCACATGGCACTATGTACAAAATTAAATAATTTTAAATTTATAATAAGCATACAAAGTGAGACGTTAAATTTAACTTTATCAAATCAATGAAATATCTAAGAGTGTATTTAATTAATGTATTGCTATCAGTACTGAAATAATTTATTTTAAAAACGTCATCAAGTTCTAGCAAATAGCACAATTGCATATTTGCAAATCCCTAAAATAATACGAACAGTACCGTCAACAGGCTACAATAAAATGTTATGTTTTTTTTTTCGGAACGCAGGTGCTTTGAAATACCAATAAAATAATCCATTTAAAACCGTTTCGACATTCGAAACTTGAACATCTCTCAAAAAGCGTCGATGTTTGATAAATACGACTCTGATGGAATATAAATTAAATAAGTCGCTGGATCTCAACGCTGAGATTTTTATTGATGGCAGTAATTTATTTGAACGGCACCCGCAGTCTGCTTCGGGAGAAATATGAAAGACATTACTGCAAAAAGGCCCCGTTGAATTTATGAGCATCTCTTTCGATGTTTGATAACGTTCGAGTTTTCATGAGATTTGAAAATGGCTTGGAAGCCGGGAAATTGAAGATGATGCGAGTAAATGACGCCTGTTTTATCGATATTAGAATGTATCGAATCCTGTACTTGCAATTGTTGGCGTACAAATATTGGGGGAAGGAATGAATATGTTTTTGAATGTCAGATTTCCTGTTCTATCCCTTTTTTATTGCCATCGATTGCAGACATAAATGTACTGTACTATACTGTAACTATACTGAGACCTTAGTACTACTACAATCATAAAAAAAAAACCACCACCCGAAGTGATGACCACGACAACTCTACCAAGAGTGCATGCGACTGAGAAGAAGAATCGTTAGCGTTAAGAACTGGCGATAGGACCTCTTGTGAGTCCGCACGGATAGGTACCACCACCCTGCCTATTTCTGCCGTGAAGCAGTAATGCGTTTCGGTTTGAAGGGTAGGGCAGCCGTTGTAACTATACTTGAGACTAGTTGAGACCTTAGGACTTATATCTCAAGGTGGGTGGCGTATTTACGTTGTAGATGTCTATAGGCTCCGGTAACCACTTAACACCAGGTGGACTGTGAGCTAGTCCACCCATCTAAGTAATAAAAAAAAGACAATTTTAAAACCTACCAGACTCGTGAATATCAGTAACGTCTGTTGAACAGCGAAACTACCTCAGTCCTTCGCGAACTTATATCAAACCTCAAGCTAATTCCAAATCCGTATTACACGTAGCCAAAAGGGTGGCATAAAACGCACTGTCTATGAACGCAACGGCTTCAGGTAGTTGCAAGAACTTTCTTTAGGAAAAAGGTCGGGGTAGTTGATAATTCGAACCGAGTATATGTAGGTATCACATTTTAAATTCAGATGTCTTTATTCAACATTAAATTTAAATAGGGTACATTGTGTGACCCAACGATTCCATTACTTTGCTTATTTCTGCGAAGCAGGGCTCTAATCTGCAGGACATCGACTATTGTCTACTTAAAATAAAATTGAACCTTCGAATTCATATTGGTTCGAAAAAGACGACAGCATGTTTAGTGAAAATAAAAGGCTAATGTTTTGGCTAAACAACGTCCTTAATTAAAGGACTAATGTTTGCTTACCAGGTAAAGCAACAAGGCAGCTTGTTTTCAAGGGTCGTCTAAAACTATATCTCATTATAATAATTAGTAAAGCAGTCAACAAGTAAGGCCTAACAATGTTTTTGGAATCGTAAAAAATAACAGTAGGTAATGTACAAAATGATTTGTACGGCTGAATATAATAATACACAAAACTCTATTAATTAGTTCTTGTTAATTAAGTCTAAGCAAATGAATTGCTTTTTATTCTGAAAGTCGAGTCTCGCGGGTATCAACGAACCTTTATCCGATCACATTTTATTTTAAAGAACCTTAATTAAGAGCGTCCTTCATAATTTAGATTTTTATTGCTATGAATAGATAAACGAATTGATGGCTGATCTATTGCTAAGCAATTAGCTTAGATAGTTAGATTTAGTATAAACACCACAACGGAGAACATCCCTGCTCGTCTTAAGACAAATAGAGGCTATTACCAAAGTTCCGTCAATCATCTGTTTTTGTCCGCAGTTATAAAAACACATTAAAAGAAAAAAAAAATATACGAACTCCATTGACGAGCGCGCTGTAACCCTACATAAAATACGAGTACTTTGTAATTAATTTCCCAGGTGTGTTGTAAACAACACAACACAAACCCATTCAATGTTTAAGCTTCTTCCCTTGAGCTCTTTTATGAACATATTAAACTGTCAAACAGAAAAGTTTCATTTAGTTTCCACGTTATGTCTCCAGAAAGGCTATGTGAAACTTTTGTATTAATTTGAGTTTATTGTTGTACTGAAATAAAATAAAAAACTTTTATAAATTAGCATTTTGCAGACAGTACAGACTTAACCACTAACAGATAATCACGTTATCTTGACGTATCAAAAGTGAACAAATATCGAACAAAATATAATATCGATGAATATAGAAGAAATCAAAGAAGAAGTCACATAGATGTTAAGCGCGAATCTCCTATTACATTAGGCGTAAGAATCTTACAGGGAATCTCTTTCTCTCTCTTAAGAATCTTACCTCCGATCAACCGGTTTTGGCCAGGAAAACTAAATATCTGGGAGTCATCCTGGATGCATCCATGACATTTCGCCCACACGTAAAGGCTGTGCCGCGACTGTGCCGCGTTTTTCCTCGGCAGACTTTATCCCACGATTTGTAAGCGAAATAAAATACAAAACTTGTATTCGACCCATAATTACATACGCGAGTGTACTGCTCGATCAAGCGGGCCGCATCCACATAGACATCCTCCAATCTCGTTTTTGCAAATTAGCCGTCGGATCACCGTGGTTCACAAATAATGTGGATCTCCGCGACGATCTATACTTTGAATGGATCAGGAAACACCTAAAGTCAGCATTCCGATAGAGGCACCCGTCACGTGCGGACGTGCTCATCGTCCACTCGATCGCCCGGTCTTTGTTCGCCCGGCTTTTGTTAGCCCGGCCATTGTTCGCGCGGCCTGTGTTTGTGGTACATCTGCCGACTAAGTGCTCTTTCTGGAAGTTTTTATTTGTTTTGTTTCCTTTTGTTGTTTCTGTGTTCGTGGTACATCTGCCGACAAAGTGGTTTCCTGCAAGTATTTATTTGTTTTGTTTCTTTTCGTAATTTCTGTTTTGTTGTGCTTTTTCTTTGTCCTGTAGTAATCGCGCCGCATTGCCACCTGTGTTCAATAGAACCGCTCAGGTCCGAGAAGTTGGGGCCTCGCCGCAAGGCGAGTGTTTTCAAGACCCGGGGCCGCCCCACCTNTATATAATTAGTATATATTTGTAACACCCCAGAACCCCCTTAAGGACAGTAAATTTTTTGGAAATAGACACTTTTTATAACATTTGATAAATATATATTCACATGAATTTGATTATTTGGAAACATTTCATAAATAAAACAATAAATAAAGCAAAAATATATACAAAGGAAAAGTAAGGGCTCTGACTACGTTAGAGGACAAGAATGTAAAAAAAAAAAAAAAAAAAAAAAAAAACCTAAAGTCAGCGGTCAGAGCGGTACTTCGACACGGCCATACGTCATGACAATCGTTGCCGCCGCTGACTACTCCCCCACTCTGACTCACGCAAGAGTCATTAACCGTCGTCGCCTTAGACATGTCCTTACGGATCCATCAGCTACACTAAATTACTAGATGCCTGTACCTCCTAACACTACTACATACTTAAGGACCGTGGTAGCCGTGGAACTTAGCCCATATATCAGCCTGCTGAGTTTCTCGCTAGATATCCTTAGCGGATCACGATTTCGATACGGTAGTAGATGGATTCGCGAAGTATTGAGCTCTTGAGCTGTTAGGTCTCCTTCGAAGACGTTCGGGCAGCTGTTAGCAAATTCCACCCCTTCTAGCTGAGCCCCTGCTCGCCAACCTATCTTGGTGAAAGGCCTCCGGGCCACAAGTAATCCTTCCTTACGAAACAAAAATTGAGAAGTGGTCGTAGCCTGCTTGAAATCATCGTGGCCTAAATAAGACGCCCATGTGTATTCGTATCTAGCGATACGACTGTGCTGGTGTTCGAATCCCGCAGGCAACATCTGTGTCTTGTGATCAATGTAAACTCTCCAATTTATGTTATAGCTAATAGATTCACGATCGTGAGCATCTATGAACTGAATTACCATTGCATCAGAATTTTTTTCAGCAATCAAAAAATATGGTGATCTATATTCAGTCTAGTGACTGTTACTTTTTAAATAGAGGCACAATGTTATCGCTTGATCCCGAGCTCAATTAATACAGAGCTCGTGTTTTGTATATACGAGATGTTTTTTTTATTTTTATTTTCTTAAAAGAGATAAAAACATTAACTAGAAACAATATCACAGAAAAAATGAATAATTTTCTAAAAGTCCAATTAAACAAGGTAATTTTGAACGTAACAAGCATCTTAAATGTTGCTCTTTCACGAGACAAAAGGCAAAATTCTTCGTCATTAACTTACATTTAACCTCCCTTAAAAAGTTAAGTAGATGCCATAAATTCTATTTTCTTTTAGATTTATAAGAAATAAAAAGGAATTTCACCAAAAGTTTCGGAAACTTTTTGAGAAGTTCCAAACTTGAGCATTAGAAAGGAAATTATCGTTGCCCAGAGGTATAATTTCTGAAGTTTTGTGTAAGACCGTCTAATGGTAGCCGTGACAAGTTTTTAATGTAAACTGTTCGAAACTCAAACATCGCCTTTATTTGCACTTGGACGTTATTGGAGTTTACTCCTTTAGAATCGATTTACATATATAGGCCCGGGGTATGAAAATTATGGGGACCAAAATCGTACTAGCATGTCACACGAAATGCGTTATGCGCCTGATTGCGCATGTCACACGAAATGCGGGTGACGCCGGGCTGCTGCGCCGGCAGTCCGCCACAAAGCCTCGTACTGATCGCGCGTTTCTCTCATTATTGTATTTTCATATATTTGTTAGTCGTTTGTTTTGTGTCTCGTTAATTTGTTAATAATCTGTAGTGTATCGTGTTGTCGTAATATAGAACTATTTCTCGTATTGTTTCGTTTAATTTTTTATATCCAGTAAACTCCAGT